>JBBPLX010000868.1:0-14063 GCA_038090015.1 Leccinellum albellum
GAGGGGGGGGGGGGGGGGGGGGGGTGCTGGGAGGAGGAGGGGGGGGGGTCCTGGAGGGGGGCATGAGAGACAGGGACTAGAATGGGGTAGGAGGAGAGACGGAAGAGATGGAGGAGATGGAAGACATTTCTAAGTAAGTAAGTACGTAGGGAGACGTTTTGTTTATAGGAGGTGGAAGAAGATGAAGGAAAACTAAGGAGAGAAAATGGAAGGATGGAGTTTTTTATAGGCAAGGAGGGCGGACTTAGCATGTTTCAGTTCCTTTTCAGGGATCCAGGTATCCTCTTCGGCGGTATATCCCTTCCATCAGATCAAGAACATACAATTGTTCCGTGGGCCTCTGTGACATAGAATCCACAGTATTTCGTACTCCTCTTCGCCTTCTATAAGGTCCGGAGGTGGAGCGGGGGAATTGGGCCCATGGATGGCATTTTCGCGATAGGGCGATAAGAGGGAGGCGTGAAACACATTATGAATGCTCCAAGTTTTGGGGAGGCAGAGTCTGTAGGTGATAGGCGATAGGACCTGAGTGATGACGAAGGGTCCTTCTCATTTGGGGGTGAATTTAGGGGAGGTAAGGGAACGTTTCAGGTTCTTGGCTTCAAGCCATACTTTATCCCCTTTGGAGAATGGGGTGAACCCTCCACGATTTCGAGAGTTCATTACCTATCTGGCCAGTTCATGGGCAGCTAAGGCTTCATCGCGAGCAGCAGAGAGTTCTTTTAGTCTACTTTTGACAGCAGGAAGGTTGGTTTCGGCAATAATAGTCAGGAGGGGATGGAGTTCAATGCCCATCATTAGGAAGAAGGGGGATTTTTTGGTGACAGAATGAGGGCAGTGATTGTGGGCAAATTCCGCATGAGTGATATGATCTGCCCAGGAGGTAGGGTTATCTCCACAGAAGATCCTTAGGTAAGTCTCAACTTCTTGGTTGACTCGTTCGGTTTAACCATTGGTTTGGAGATGAGAGGCGGTGGAGAGGGAGAGGTCATAGCCCAGTACCTTTCCTAGTTCTTTGGTGAAGGAGGAGGCGAATTGAGGGCCTCAATCGGAGATGATTTTATCATATAGACCGAAACATTTGTATACTTTATGGAAAAAAAGGGATGCTATCCCTTTGGCAGTGACGGTTTTCTTAGTAGGGCAGAGAATTACCCCCTTTGTAAGCCTGTGGTCAACCACGACCAACAAGGAGTCAAATGATGAGGAGAGGGGAAGGTCGGTGATGAGGTCACAGGAGATCTGGTGGAAGAGGTGGGAGGAGGAGGACTTAATCGGGGTGAGGAGGGGAACAGTGGGGTGGGTGTTTGCCTTGTTTTGCTGGCAGAGCAAGCATCCTTCGATGAATTTGCGAACAAACTGAGCAAGGCCAGGCCACCAGAACTCGGAGGCAACGAGCTGGCGAGTCTTTAGGTAGCCAGGGTGGCCAGCGGAGGGGTGGTTGTGAGAGCAGGCGACTATATCTCGTCAGAGGGGGGAGTCGGGGATATAGACTTGGTCTTTATAGGTTAGGACACTGTGGCAGAACTGCCAGTCACTGAGGCGAGACTTAAAGGCAGGGGGAATAATGGTGCCGTTGAGGGCTTGGAGGGTGGTGAGGACAAGGGAGTCATCTCCCGAGGTGGTGGCTATGGCAAAGGACAGGGTGGTGTCAATAGCTCGGATAAAGAGGGAGGGAGGGAGGTGAGTGATATCCTCATTGTCAACCTTGGAGGGAGAGGTAAGTTTATCTGGTTGACGGGAGAGGGCATCAGGTCCAGCAAGGAGGTGTCCAGGGACATGGGAGATCTGAAGGTTGAAATCCATGATGTCCAGGAGCCATCGAGCTTGCCTGCAGTTAAAATGGCGTGGTTTGTGGAAATAGGTGAGGTTTTTATGGTCAGTGAAGACCTGTACTGGGAAAGAGAATCCCCAAAGGTAGTGGCACCAGGCTTTAAGGGCTCGGATGATGGCGAGGAGTTCCCGATCATAGATGTCGTAGTTCTGCTCTGCTGGGATGAATGACTGAGAGAGGTAGGAGCAGGGGTGCCAGTCTCCATTGGAGTCCATTTGAAGGAGGATGGCGCCAGTGGCATCTCAGGAGGTGTCAGTGGCTATGGCCAATGGAGCAGAGAGATCTGGGAGGCAGAGGACTGGTTTCGAGAGGAAGGCTGCCTTCAAGGATTCAAAGGAGGCTTGGCAGGCAGGGGACCATTCCCAAGGTTTAGTTTTCTTGGTTAGGTCAATGAGGGGTTGGGCAATGTCGGAATAGTAGTCAATGAATCTTCGATAGAAGTTGGCAAACCCTAGGAACGACCAGACATCCCTGACCTTGGAGGGGACAGGCCAGGAGGCGATACCATCCAGTTTTACTGGGTCCATGGCGAGGGTATGTACCTGGTTTGACCATCATTCCCAGATACTCAACTTTCGGGGTTGCAAAGTTGCATTTCTCGAGGTGAAGGTGGAGATTGAGTTTCTTCATTCGTTGAAGGACTTGTCTGGTATGCTCAGTATGGGAGGCATCATCAGGGGAGAAGATAAGGAGGTCGTCCATATAGATGACCAGCCATCCTTCAGCGATCATGTCCTGGAAGGAATCATTCATGAATCGTTGGAAGGTGGAGGGGGGGTTGTTCATTCCAAAGAACATGACAGTCAGCTCGAAGAGTCCCTTGTGGGTGATGAAGGCACCTTTCCATTGGTCTGCCTCCTTGATTCGTACATTGTTGTATCCCCATCGAACATCGAACTTGGTAAACACCTTGGCTCCTTTGAGCTTATCAACGAGATCAGAGATGAGGGAGAGTGGGTAGGCATCTCTGGTGGTATGGGAGTTCAGGTATTGATAGTCCTGACAGGGGCGGAGTTTTCCATTCTTCTTCTTGACAAAGAAGAAGGACGAGGCTTGGGGGGATTTCGATGGTCGGATTTTCCCACTTCATAGGTTTTCTTCAAGGAAGTCCTCGGTGGCTTTTTGTTCGTCTGGAGAGAGGAGGTAGACTTTCCTGATTTTGGGGTGAAGGTATCATCTAGGTTGATAGCATGGTCATAGGGTCTGGGGGGGGGGAGTTTCGAGGAAGCTTCTTCAGAGAATACGGAGGAGAATATGGAGTATTCAGGGGGAAGGACCATCTTAGGTTTGGCTTTCTCTTGCTCAATAGCAAGGTTAGTGGCGGTGGTAAGTTTAGCGATCCGAGGGTCTCCTTTCGGGATGAATCTGGATCCAACTCTCATGACCCTGCACATGACTCTGTTAATGGTGGCTCTTTCAAGGAATTGTCTTTCGGTTTTGAAATGTAAGTAGTCTTAGAGGTTTCGGTCATGAGTGGAAGTGACATGGATGTATCGGAGGGGTATCCATTTGGGTTCTGGGGTGGGTTTTCAAAAGTGAGTGTTGTGACGATGGAGGTCTGCTGTGTGGAGGTGGTAGAGGTGGGCGGACTGGTTGATGGATTCAGGGATGGTAATGGTCTGTCATTTCCAGTCGATGGAGGGATTGGCAGCTCGAAGCCAGGGTAGTCCTAGAATGACATTTTTGTTCCCACAGTCCATTATATGGAGTGTTACTGATTGGACGACTCCCTCAATGTTGACGAAGAGGGAGGTGGTGAAGAGGATGTCTCCTTTTTGGTTGGTAGTTTGGTCTACGTTTCGTACCCTGATAGGTACTTTGAGGCGTTCTTGAGGGAGGTTGTGTTACAACTGGCCTGGGTAGGGTCAGTCAAGGACTCGAGGGCAGAGGACAAAGGATGAAGGCAAGGGTCAATACCCCAACTATGGGCTGTAAGACAACTAGGGATGAAGGTTACTGAGGACTAAGGCAGGCACATGCCTAGAGGTCAAGGGTTGGGCTAAGAGCGATGATATTCAAGTAGCTCTAGCTTGGGTTTACTACTAGTACATGAGCGAGTATATATACTAAGGGAAAAGTGTCATCAGTAAGTGATGGAAGACGATGGAATCGTCTGGAATGGATAGGTCATCCACAGTATGGATGAGTCACAAAACTGTGGATGAGTAACACTACAGGAGGAAGTAGGAACAAGGGAATTGGAACAAAGAGGAGCGGAGAAACTAGGAATAGTGAGTCATGTTGAATGAGTCACACCAAGTGAGTCACAATGAGTGAGTCACAATGAAAGGGAAGCATTAAAGTACAAACGGTAAACGAAGGCTAGGCAGAAGGCATAGTTGAGAGTGAGAGAAAGAAGGAATAAAGGAAAAAGAGGGGTCGATCGTAACATTACCTCCGTTCTAGCAGTCGAGTCACCGACTAGATAATAGTCAGTAGTCCAGGCGCACTCCCCATCAATGTTGTCCCATCCTTCTTGGGGAATAACGTTGTCAAAGTCATGGTCGTAATTGGGGGATGGTTCTCGACGAGGGGGCAGGGATGGGGAGTGGACGACCTCTGCCAGAAGCTCTGGAAGAGCGACAAGAGGAGCGATTATTTCCTCTGGACAGGGAGGAGGAGGAGAAGGAGGATGGGGGATTGGGAGGGAAACGTCAACGACGAGGGCATCAGGCCTGGATATGTCCAGGGGCAGTCTGTCTGCAGTAAGGACAAGTGTATTCGGGGCAGTCGACCCGAAAGTGGGAGAGGTGGTGGCACTGGAAGCATGCCCTGTTCCAGAAGCGGTGGTTTCACCCAATGGGTCGATCTACCTCCACTTCCATTCTAACCTCAAAGGCGGTGATGATTCGTTCCTTGGAAGAGGGGAGGAGAGGGGTGGGATAGGCAGGGTCAATCCCTTCAACGTGTTCCTGGTCCAAAGCCACTGATTCAGAGAAGTGGAGGGCCTCCATGCAGTCGATGAGCTCTTCCTCTACTGGGTCTAGGGGGGAGGAGGAGGTGGATGGGGTCCTTGAAAAGTCTAATGTCCCTGTTGGAGAGACCGCTTCAACTTCAGCAGTAATAATCCCAGGGAAAAGGATGGTAGGGGCGGGATGGTACTCTGGAAAGAAGGTGGGGAGGGTGCCAGCGGGGGATTGGAGGGAGAGGTCTACAAGGTAGCAGTCTATATCTTCGACGAAGTCAAGCATACCTAGCTGGTAGAGGGCGGACAGGATCCTTCCATCTGTTAAGACCCTGACCTGGCGTATCTGATCTGCCAGGAAGGCGGTATCTGCATTGGAGGATTCAGCTAGGTTCTCAGCAATGGGACCGAGTTGAGCAGTATAGATGAAGGTGTTGTAGAGGGCAAGGAGGGGGGAGTTGATGTCTGCATGGATATTGATGGGTTGGATGTATCGAGAGTCCTGCAGGTAAAGGCAAAGTTTCACCATAGTCTCGTCAAAATGCTCCTGAGAGCGGAACCTTTGGGCACTTTGAGGGATATCGACCGAGGTAATGGGGTGATGGATAAAAAGAGGGGGGTGTACAGGTGGGGACATGGGGCGCCCATTGACGTGATCTTCGACCAGAAGGGATGGGGGGGGACTGGGAATACGTTCGAAGGTCATGACCTCCATGATATCAAAGTCAAAGTCATCGGCTTTGATAGGTTCTTGCTGGAGAGGGCTGGTGGGAGGGGAGAGGCTGCTGCAACGAGGAGGACAGGGGGTTTTGCAAGGAGGCATGGGAGACAGGGACTGGAATGGGGTAGGAGGAGAGACAGAAGAGACAGAGGAGATGGAAGACATTTCTAAGTAAGTGAGTACGTAGGGAGACGTTTTTGTTTATAGGAAGTGGAAGAAGACGAAGGAAACTAAGGAGAGAAAATGGAGGGATGGAGTTTTTTATAGGCGAGGAGGGCAGACTTAGCATGTTTCAATTCCCTTTCAGGAATCTAGGTATCTTCTTCGGCAGTATATCCCTTCCATCGGATCAGGAACATACGATTATTCCATGGGCCTCTATGGCATAGAATCTGCAGTATCTTGTACTCCTCTTCACCTTCTATAAGGTCTGGAGGTGGAATGGGGAAATTAGGTCCATGGACGGCATTTTCGCATAGGGCGATAAGAGAGAGGCATGAAACACGATATGGATGCTCCAGGTTTTGGAAAGGCGGATTCTATAGGTGATGGGAGATAGGACCTGAGTGATGATGAAGGGTCCTTCTCATTTGGGGGTGAATTTAGGAGAGGTGAGGGAACGTTTCAGGTTTTTGGCTTTGAGCCATACTTTGTCTCCTTTGGAGAATGGGGTGAACCCTCCACGATTTCGAGAGTTCATTACCTGTCTGGCCAGTTCGTGGGCAGCTAAGGCTTCATCTCAAGCAGTAGAAAGTTCCTTTAGTCTAGTTTCGATGGCAGGGAGGTTGGTTTCGGCGATAATAGTTGGGAGTGGATGGGGTTCAAAACCCATCATCAGGAAGAAAGGGGACTTTCCGGTGACAGAGTGAGGGCGGTGATTGTGGGCGAACTCAGCATGAGTGATGTGATCTGCCCAGGAGGTGGGGTTATCTTCACAGAAGATCCTTAGGTAAGTCTCGACTTTCTGGTTGACCTGTTCGGTTTCACCATCGGTTTGAGGGTGATAGGCAGTGGAGAGTGAGAGGTCATAACCTAGCACCTTTCCTAGCTCTTTGGTGAAGGAAGATGCGAATTGGGGGCCTCGGTCCAAGATAATTTTATCGTAGAGGCCAAAGCATTTGTATGCTTTGTGAAAAAACAGAGATGCTATTCCTTCGGCGGTCACCGTTTTCTTAGTAGGGCAGAGAATTACCCCCTTTATAAGCCCGTGGTTGACCACGACCAATAAAGAGTCAAACGAAGAGGAGAGGAGATGGTCGGTGATGAGGTCACAAGAGATCTGTTGGAAGGGGCAAGAGGAGGAGGATTTGATGGGGATGAGAGGGGGGATGGTGGGGTGAGTGTTTGCTTTGTTTTGCTGGCAAAGCAAGCATCCCTCGATGAATTTCCGAATGAACTGGGCAAGGCCAGGCTACCAGAACTCTGAGGCAACGAGCTGGCGGGTTTTTAAGTAGCCAGGATGACCAGCGGAGGGGTGGTCATGGGATTGAGCAACAATGTCTCGTCGGAGAGGGGAATTGGGAATGTAGACGTGGTCCTGATAGGTGAGAACACCGTGATAGAACTGCCAGTCACTGAGACAGGATTTGAAGGCAGGGGGAATGGCGCCGTCAAGGGCTTGGAGGGTGGTGAGGACGAGAGAGTCATTGCCCGAGGCAGTGGTGATGGCACAGGATAAGGTGGTATCGAGGGTGTGGACAAAGAGGGACGGGGGAAGGAGGGTGACATTCTCGTTGTCGACTTCAGAGGGGGAGATAAGCTTATCTGGTCAGCGAGAGAGGGCATCAAGTCTGGCAAGGAGACAACCAGGAACGTGGGAGATCTGGAGGTTGAAGTCCGTGATGTCCAAGAGCCATCGGGCTTGTCAGCGGTTAAGGTGATGTGGTTCTTAGAAGTAAGTGAGGTTTTTGTGGTTGGTGAAGACCTGCACAGGGAAGGGGGATCCATGGAGGTAATGACACCAGGCTTTGAGGGCCCTGATGACGGCAAGGAGTTCCCGATCATAGACGTCGTAGTTCCATTCTGCAGGAATGAATGACTGGGAGAGGTAAGAACAGGGGTGCTAGTCTCCGTTGGAATCTGTTTGGAGAAGGATGGCGCCAGTGGCATCTCAAGAGGCATCAGTGGCGATGGCGAATGGGGCAGAGAGATTGGGGAGGTGAAGGATTGGTTTCGAGAGGAAGGCCGCTTTCAAGGATTCGAAGGAGGTCTGGCAGGTGGAGGACCATTCCCAAGTTTTAGCTTTCTTGGTCAAGTTGATGAGGGATCGGGCAATGTCAGAATAGTGGTCAATGAATCTTCGATAGAAGTTGGCAAACCCTAGGAACGATCGGACATCCTTGACCTTGGAAGAAACGGGCCAAGAGGCGATACCATCCAGTTTTACTTGGTCCATGATGAGGGTGCCTGGTTTGACAATCATTCCCAGATACTTGACCCCTGGGGTTGCAAAGTTGCATTTCTTGAGGCGAAGGTGAAGGTCGAGTTCCTCCATTCGTTGAAGGACCTGCCTTGTATGCTCAGTATGGAAGGCATTGTCAGGGGAGAAAATAAGGAGGTCATCCATATAGATGACTAGCCATCCTTCAGCGATCATGTCTCGGAAGGAATCGTTCATGAATCGTTGGAAGGTGGAGGAGGGGGTGTTGTTCACTTCAAAGAACATGCCGGTCGGCTCGAAGAGTCCCTTGTGGGTGATGAAGGCACCTTTCCATTGGTCTGCCTCCTTGATTTGTACATTGTTATATCCCCATCGAACGTCGAACTTGGTAAACACCTTGGCTCCTTTGAGCTCATTGACAAGGTCAGAGATGAGGGGGAGTGGGTAGGCGTCTCTGGTGGTGTGGGAGTTTAGGTATCTATAGTCCTGGCAAGGGCACAGCTTTCCATCCTTCTTTTTGACGAAGAAGAAGGAAGAGGCTTGAGGGGACTTCAATGGTCGGATTTTTCCGCTTGGAGGTTTTCTTCAAGGAAATCCTCAGTGGCTTTCTGTTCATCAGGGGAAAGGGGGTAGACCTTTCCAATCTTAGGAATGAAGGTGTCATCCAGGTTGATGGTGTGGTCATAGAGTCTGGGGGGAGGGAGTCTCGAGGAGGCCGGGAGAAGGACCATCTTGGGTTTGGCCTTCTCTTGTTTGATGGCAAGGTTGGTGGCGGTGGTGAGTTTGGCGATTTGAGGGTCTCCTTTCGGGATGAACCTGGATCCAACTCTCATGACCCTACACATGACTCTGTTAACAGTAGCTCTTTCAAGGAATTGTCTCTCGGTTTCAAAACCTAAGTAGTCATAGAGGTTTCGATCGTGGGCAGGAGTGACGTGGATGTGTCAGAGGGGTGTTCGTTTGGGTTCCGAGGTGGGTTTTCGGAAGTGGATATTGTGATGATGGAGGTCTGCTGTGTGGAGGTGGTAAAGGTGGGAAAACTGGTTGACAGATTCAGGGATGGTAATCATCTGTTGTTCCCAGTTGATGGAGGGGTTGGCAGCTCTAAGCCAGGATAGTCCTAGGATGACGTTTTCATTCCCGCAGTCCATGATATAGAGTGTTACCAACTGGATGACTCCTTCAATGTTAACGAAGAGGGAGGTAGTGAAGAGGATGTCTCCTTTTTGGTTGGTGGTTTGGTCTATGTTTTGTACCCTGATAGGTACTTTGAGGCATTCTCAAGGGAGGTTATTTCTTTGAATGAAGGCCCAGTTGATACAGGAGATTTCTGCGCCAGAGTCAAGGAGAGTGGTGCAGTCGACAACTTTTAATGAGTGCGAGGGGTCTATAAGCTGAATGGGGATTTTGATTGCTTTAGATGAGGTAGATACTAGTACAGGTGCACACATAACAAGAGTAGGAGATCCTTGCGTCAAACGAGGTCTCCTCTTCAAAAATCCAGAGTGAAAGAGGCTTTTCCGACGACACATTCTTCCTTATCGTCTTCAATATCTCCTAGAGCGCGGATTTCTTCTTCTACCTTAGCAGCTTTCCTGTTGGGGCAGAAGGGGGTTCTTGAGTTCGAGGTAAAAGTGGTGCAGGAGGTGACGTTATGGCCAGGTTTCCTGCAGTGAAGACAAAGTCCTTGCTTAAAGCATTGTTCCCTTTCTTCCTGGGAGAGCTTAGGCAGTCAGACGACGTTGACGTCCATGGCATTGGGGTCGCATTATTTGGGCGACATCTGGTTGGGGGCAAAGATAGGGATGGTGGAGGCATGTCCCTTGTGGAGCTGGGAGGCCTAGAAGGCCCTTCTTTGCTGGTCATGGAGTCGTTGGGCATGGGAGTACCAATCGTCAATGGTGGTGGGGACTTTGTCCATAAGATAGATCCACTCTGTGAGGGAGGGGGGAATGCCAATGGAGAAATAGTGGCATAGAGTTGATTGTTCTTTTACTTCCACAGTGGCGACTTTACTCTGGAACTGGGCAATGTAGCTGTTAAGTGAGGGGTTATAGACACCTGGTCTGTTGGGTTTCTCCGTCATTCTGAATGATGAGAGCCAGGAGAGGGCGTTTGCAATGGCATTGGAGGGTTCAAAGGTCTTTTTAAAGGTATCCTCGAAGTCCTTCCAAGATGGTGTCCCCAGTGGTTTTCTTAGCGATAAAGGTGTCTGCCCATGAAGCAGTGGTTCCCTCCTTCATAAAGGAGAGGGCGAAGCCGATTTGTTGAGTGCTATCTGCGTAAACCCTGGCATTGATGAAGAGGTACAGTTGTACCGATCGCAACCAGGCTAAGGATTTATCATGGGTACCATCAAAGGTCCCAGGGTGGGAGAGGCGTAGTTCTGTGGGTCTAGTGGCATCCTTTAGATCGGGAACCATGACTGGGGGAGGGGGAGCTAGTACAGCAAAGATGGGGTGTACAAGCGCAGTGGGCGTGAGGGACAGAGGGATAGGTGATCTAGGGAGCGAGATGCTAGCGGAGAACTGGTGACATAACTCAGTGGCTAAGGTGATGGTCTCTTCCTCAGGGATAGGGATGTCTAGGTCTAACTCTGTCTCTTCGTTGTCACTAAATGATCAGTAGAGTGGTTCTGGGGAGTCTGTGGGGTGAGGGTCCTCTCTCCAAGATGGGGAGGAGTGGACTAGGGTACGAGGTTGCGAAGGGAAGGGGTTTCTAGGGGTGACTGGGGTGGAGGAAGCAGAAGCTCCCTCAGGACGAGAGTAAGGGTGCTTAGGAGGAATGGTGGTAGCGGTTCATGACGATGGTGACCGATCAGACAAGCTAGAGCTGTTGTTACAACTGGCCCGGGTAGGGTCAGTCGAGGACGGACAAAGGACAAAGGCAAAGGTCAATACCCCAACTATGGGCTGTAAGACAACTAGGGACGAAGGTTACTGAGGACTAAGGCAGGCACACGCCTAGAGGTCAAGGGTTGGGCTAAGAGCGATGATATTCAAGTAGCTCTAGCTTGGGTTTACTACTAGTACATGAGCGAGTATATATACTACAGGAAAAGTGTCATCAGTAAGCGATGGAAGACGATGGAATCATCTGGAATGGATAGGCACAGTATGGATGAGTAATGCAACAAGAGGAAGTAGGAACAAGGGAATTGGAACAAAGAGGAGCGGAGAAACTAGGAATAGTGAGTCATGTTGAATAAGTCACACCAAGTGAGTCACAATGAGTGAGTCATAATGAAAGGGAAGTGTTAAAGTACAAACAGTAAATGAGGGCTAGGCAGAAGGCATAGTCGAGAGCGAGAGAAAGAAGGAATAAAGGGAAAAAAGGGGTCGATCATAATGGGTTGTTCCTTCGGACGAAGGCCCAGTTGATGCAGGAGATTTCTACGCCAGAGTTAAGGAGTGCGGTGCAGTCAACGACTTTTAACGAGTGCAAGGGGTCTATAAGCTGAATGGAGATTGTGATTGCTTTAGACAAGGTAGATACTAGTACAGGTGCACACGTAACAAGGGTAGGAGATCCTTGCATCGAACGAGGTCTCCTTTTCAAAAATCCAGAGTGAAGGAGGTCTTTCTGACGACAGGTTCTTCCTTATCATCTTCAACATCTCCTAAGGCAGGGATTTCTTCTTCCACTTTAGCAGCTCTTCTGTTAGGGTGGAAGGGGGTTCTAGAGTTCAGGGTAAAGGTGGTATAGGAGGCAGCGTTGTGGCCAGGTTTCCTGCAATGAAGACAAAGTCCTTGCTTAAAGCATTGTTCCCTTTCTTCCTGGGAGAGCTTAGACAGCTGGACGACATTAACGTCCATGGTGTTAGGGTCGCGTTCCTTAGGAGAAGTCTGGGTAGGAGCGAAGATAGGGATGGTGGAGGCGCATCCTTTGTGGAGTTGGGAGGCCTGAAAGGCTCTCCTTTATTGATCATGGAGTCCCTGGGCATGAGAGTACCAGTCATCGATGGTGGTGGGGACCTTATCCATAAGATAGATCTGTTCTGTGAGGGAGGAGAGAATGCCGATGGAGAAGTAGTGGCAAAGAGTCATTTGCTCCTTCACTTCAGCGATGGCAACTTTGCTTTGGAACTAGGCAATAGAGAATGCCGATGGAGAAGTAGTGGCAAAGAGTCATTTGCTCCTTCACTTCAGCGATGGCAACTTTGCTTTGGAACTAGGCAATATAGCTATTAAGCGAGGGGTTATAGATGCCAGGTCAGTTGGGTTTCTCCATCATTCTAAATGATGAGAGCCAAGAGAGGGCATTAGCAACTGTATTGGAGGGTTTGAAAGCCTTTTTAAAGCCTTCTTCAAAGTCCTTCCACATCCCAAGTGAGATGGTGTTCCCCATGGTTTTCTTGATGATAAAGGTGTCTGCCTAGGAAGCGGCGGTCCCTTCCTTCATGAAAGAGAGGGCGAAGCCGATTTGTTGGGTGCTGTCTGCATAGACCTTGGCATTGATGAGGAGGTACAGTCGTACTGATTGTAGCCAAGCTAAGGATTTGTCATGGGTACCATCACAGGTCCCAGAATGAGAGAGGCGCAGTTCAGTGGATCTAAAGGTATCCTTCGGATCAGGGGCCATGGCTGGGAAAGGGGGAGCTGGTACGGCAAAGATGGGATGTACAAGCACAGTGGGTATGGGGGATGGAGGTGTAGGTGGTCCACTAGGGAGCGAGATGCTAGTGGAGAACTGGTGGGATAACTCGGTGGCTAATGTGATAGTCTCTTCTTCTGGAATAGGGATGTCTAGGTCTAAGTCTGTCTCTTTGTCATCACTAGACGATCAATAGAGTGGTTCTGGGAAGTCAGTGGGACGAGGATCCTCTCTCCAAGATGGGAAGGGGTGGATTAGGGTTCAAGGTTGTGATGGGAAAGGGTTCCTAGGGGTGACTGGGGCGGAGGAAGTGGGAGCTCCCTCAGGACAAGAGTAGGGGTGCTTAGGAGGAATGGTGGTAGCGGTTCACGACGATGGTGACTGAACAGACAAGCTAGAGCTTTTGTTACAACTGGCCCGGGTAGGGTCGGTTGAGGACTTGAAGGCTAAGACTGAGGGCTAAGGTGAGAGTCAATACCCAAACTATGGGCTGTAAGATGACCTAAGGATGAAGGAGGCTGAGGACTGAGAGAGGCACACACCTAGAGACTGAGGTGTAGGCTAAGAGCGATGATATTTCGAGTAGCTCTAGCTTAGAGTTACTACTAGTACATGAGCAGGTATATATATACTAAGGGGGAGTGTCATGAGTAAGCAATGGAAGACGATGGAATCATCTGGAATGGATAGGTCATCTGCAGTATGGATGAGTCATGAAGCTGCGGATGAGTAACGCTACAGGAGGAAGTAGGAACAAGGAAATAGGATCAAAGAGGAATGGAGAATCTAGGAATAGTGAGTCATGTCAAAAGGAAAGTGTGAAAGTGCAAATGATAGGGCTAAAAGGAAGGCATAGTCGAGAGCAAGAGAAAGAAAGAATAAAGGAAAAAAGAGGGGCTGATCGTAACAGGTGGCAATGGATAATGAGTAGTGTATGGTGTGTAATGGCCAGTAAGTAATGTGTGGTGTGTGGTGTGTGGTAAGTGGTAAGTGATGAGTGTAGTGTAATGGGTGGAGATGATAGAAATCAAGAAGAAAGAGGCTGTGGGAAAAAAACTTGGAGGTGTGTTGCTTATATAATGTGATGGGACAAATAGATAAAAATAACCACATATGGAATGCACACTTGGTTCATATTTTTGAGAATCAAGTGTGGGAACTTTATCTTATATGGCATTCATTCTTCAAAACTACTAAGTCCAACCAACCAAGCACAACACAAATAACCAAACACAACACAACTAAGTGCGCTTTTTTGATATCTAGGGTGGGAATCCTAACTTACATCAGCATGCAGTCTTCAAAACTGAGTCTTTTTACACTTTCAATCGTCTTAAACTGCAATAACAATAACATCCAACTCAAGATTGGCTGTAACTAATTCGCGTTTTGACGGCATTATGTAATAAGTTGCTAGATCAATAGCCAATAGTCAATACTAAATTTGGTGCAGCCACCACCACTAACCTTGAAACTCCCACACAGATATATTAGAGACTGTTCTTCCAAAGGCTCCATGAAAAGTGCATTCAACTCGAGATTGGCTGTATCTTAGCCACATGTGAACGGAATTATGTAAATGTTGGATCAATAAAATGCCAAGAGTCCCCACTAAATCCTGTACAGCCAC
>JBBPLX010000869.1:0-14062 GCA_038090015.1 Leccinellum albellum
GACAATGTCACCCCACAAATAAGAGTTAGACTCAGGGGGAATCAGTTCCTGGGGAATCCCAGACTCCTTCCAGCCTTGCAAAAGACGTCTAATCAGCCAAATAGAATAGTTAGCATGTTTGCAATAACGCACCGAAATACACAGCATTGTCAGGGTGAACTGGATCGGCATGCAGAAAGCGACGTCTGGGACGCGGTGGGATGTCCGAGTAAGCCGTCCATAGCCAGGACATACGGTCACGAATTAGGAATTCATCAAACACGGGGAGCTGGTCATTACCCGATTTCGACATATGGTGGGCCAACAATTTGTCGACGATGTATCTCCTGGCCGTCAGATACTGGAGTAATCGAGTTCCGTTATTGTTGACACAGTGTTGAAGAAATTCACGAGGGGCCTTTTGCTGTCCGTCTGGGCGACGTAGGTGTGCCAGCCATGCCTTCCACTCGCATAGGCAGTAGACGATAGTATAGCAGAGTTGGATCCAGGCACCTGCGTATCGTCTGGGGAGGGGAAGCCATCCGACAGAAACCCTCGCAGAGTTGAAAACTTCAATTCTACAGCGTTCGTACATCCCTCCATCCGGATGTTGATACTCCATTGATTCCGGCAGACCGTACCAGAACATGTGTGGTTGCAACTGTGCCCAAGTCGCTTCGTCAAGACTTTTCCTGACAATTGGAATGCTGAAATACTTGATCGCGACTGAGCGGTTGGAGATGTTTAAAAACGTAGGTGCCATAACGGTGGTGAGAGTAATGGTGGTGGTGGTGGTGGTGGTGGTGATAGTTAGTGAAGGCGGTCGGGAGCTTATTTAAGGCCCGGTGGTTGTTTGCCACACGTTATATTTGTATATTTCATTGACCATTGTGTGAGTGGTACTGAATTTCTCCTTTGTGCAATGTCACAATGTATGTCTATTTTTATAATTTAAAGATACTTATGATCATACACACAAATGTTTGTGCAATCGATCATGAAAAGTGACTGCAGTTGTCGTACGCATACAAACATATAGTTAAACCTTCAACTAGTCATACATGAGAGGATTGCGATTGAGAAGGAAGGCACATAGCGACAGGCCTCTTCTATATTAGGTTAGGGGTTTAATGCCAGCATACTGTTACAACTGCCGACCAGTTACCTGGACGCAGTAACCAGCGTGTGGCAGCTACACACCGGGGATTATGACATTTTCAATATACTATTAACATTATGAACATGGCTTTATTGCCATTTTTTATGTGAGAAAATCCTTGTTTTAACGTTTTTTTGGGGGGATTTACAGTGTATCGAAAATGTCATGATGCCAGGTGTGCTAGAGGCATGTGACGAATTTCGTCATATACACAGCCCGCGAGGTACGCCTATCCAGTTGCCTAGATACAACGGCCAGCTTAACAGCTGACGACGCACCTCGTGCGACGCCGTCCCATCCCAGGCTATACGGCGCAGGAACGACCCTCCAACACGTTGGAGAGGGGACGACGAGCCATTTGTCACGTGGACGCTTTGTGCGCGAGCATCCGGTGACCCAGATTTGAAACAACTGACTTGACAGTCAGCCGCGCGCAGCGTGTCCGGGTCGCGTCCTTGTGGGGAACGCGACGCGACGCGACTGTGACACGTGTGGTACTCAGTAACCTGCGTACAAGATGACTTGGCTTGGCAGCCCGCCAACACGCGCACATTGCAGTGAACAACGACGTTCGATTACTCGAACTCAAGTCCACCTGACGGTGGTGGTCGTGGTGTCTGAAGAAAGAGAAAGAGAGAGAGAGCAAGCGGAAGTTAAAAACCAACGTGAGCAAAATAACTGCAAACATATTGGATAAGCCATGGATGAAAGTCACCAATATCACGTGAGGTCACTGTGTGTGACAGTGGCAAGTCTGACCAAGCGCTCGTCCACCCCCACGCTCTTCACATCCTCTGTAAGGAGCTAAACCTCACGAAAAATGATGACAACAACGCCAACCTTGCGTATCCTCGCACCACCTCCAAACAAGTTATCGCTACAGTTCACACCAAGTTCGGTCACTGCGCGAATGAAATCTATTGCTGCGTTTCCCAAGAGGAGAGAAGCAAAGTGTAGAGCTCATTAATTATACCTAATTCAGGGCTTCTGTCTATTGAATCTCAACGACCCAACTGTAGTTTTCCCTGACTAACGTTTTTCAATAGTCCTCATGGATCATCTCTGCATGATAAGGCGAGAACAGAGCACAGTATGCATGATGAGTCTACAATAAGAAGTTCCGTGGCGTACCCAACGAGGAATGCGGTGTACAGTAAAGTGAGAACGCGTGGCGAGCACCTGTAATAAAGTAAGCATGCACAACGTTACGCGTGCGCGATGGGAATATTTGTCCAACCCTTTGTGGATGACCCCTCTTTTGACTATGACAACATTGACTACATCCTTGTTCGTCCTAGGCTGCATTACTTTCTAGACGAACTCTTCCCCCTTGTCAGACACAACTGATCCATCTCCCTTCCCTTCATCAGATGTCCAGCTGAACATGCGATGAAAAGTCCGTTCAAGTTTGGTGAATTCATAGTACTCTAGGATGTCCTGGAGGCGAACAGGCTCTCTTGTTTGTGAATTTGGATTGCCGCTAGCTTGAGACCATGGGTAATTCTTCGATTATGCACTGTGTCCACTATGGTTGCTAGCTATAAATTTTTGTAATCTAAAAAAAACACTGTAAATTCCTACAAATTTGCAACGGCGTCATGAAAGTGCTTGCGTGGCAGGATGCGATGCCCCTTGTCAGAGTGACAAGCGACAACGGTGCATCTCATAGGCTAGTTGGCTCACACGAGGTGGACGTTCAAATGCAGATCACTGATGGCTATTTTCAAATGTAACCTGACGGGTGGCTCGGCAATCATACACGTGTTCTCTTCGTTGCCTTCCTACTAGCATGCTCACGTTGCGCACCCCTGCCAGTGTAGCAAGGGGGTCACATTTAAAGCACAGCATCGCCATGATCGACGTCGATGATGGTGAGTCCATGCTTCAGCCGTTCAATCTTTCTTTGATGGTACATGAAAGCGCCTCAGACTCCTTGGAGCCACCGCTCAAAGTGAATCGCAAGTACTGTAATATGTGTGGTAATCACATGGAGAACCCACCCCAAGTCTGTATCGCTTGTGGTGCATATGTTTGCGAGCAGATGGAGGTGACGGGACCAGGATGCATATATGTAGCAACAGTACAGGCAGGAACTCCTTTCCTCTGCGTCCCATGCACGCAACGCCGGTGGAAGGGATCGGAAGGAAAGGAAAAAACAAAGCATGCGGTACTCCCAGTGAGTTCGGCTCACTGCCAATAGGTGTCACTCCGTTCATGCCCAATGGTTTTCTATAGTACGGATTCCTGGGTTATGGAGGCAGACGACATGCTAGGTTGACGTGGCCACTATTGATGGTCACGATGCACCTGCCATATGCGAGCCGGCGTGTCAGCGGCCATGTATGCGAAAGCCTACAACTCCGTCTCAGGCAGCAGTATGTGCATGACTACGAGAATGTGAGCACATCTACAATTTCACTTCTTATATTCACTCGACGGTGACCCCTGGTTAAAACTTAGCTCTGCACAATCAATGTGTCCCTGGTCACAGATGGAGAAAAAAATGCCGTCAGACAGGTGAGGGTGGGACAGGAATTCTTGGACCTATCCATGAGGTCTGGGGTGCCTGCAAATACCTTCATAGTGGTTGACACATCTTCCGACACCATCACGGGAGGACTTCATTATGCTGGCGAGGCCACAGCTGTGGCAGTTCGGTCTGCATTAAGCAGTGAAGTCATCAGCTCGTTTGGCGGACAAGCCTTTATCCAGAAAATATGCGAAACGGCTGGTTGCGCAAGTGGCTTCGGTGACGGTACAGTGTTTGCGAGATACTATGATGTCTCCCCAGCCCTCCGTGGTGGCTGGAGGGGTTTACTTCTGGCGACCTGTGGTCCTACTGTCCAGGTCAAGCGTAGTTTGGATGACCTGGTCAGCCTGGTTCAGCGGTGGGTGGTTTGTACGGTAGGTTTTCCTGGAGTCACCACTAAAGAATGTTTTAGAGACAGATTCGACTTTGTTCTGGGATCTGGGGGGGTATTGACGGTACAGAATCAGATGACAAGAGTGCTTGGCCGGGTAATAGAAGGCATCGGTATCAACAAGACTGGAGGCATTTGGGAGACTATCCTGCATGTTGTCACGCAGGACACGAGCCTTCTGGAGGTTAACAGCATCGTGTTGATATATAGGGAGCGCGGTTCATCCGAGGTGCAGGTGAGGCAGATAGGGTTGCATGCCCCTCCTTACAGGCCATGGGGAGTAGAATTCCAGGCCTGTGGGAAGGAGGGATGCAACCCTACGAAGAATGATTTTCTGATCAGAAGCCAAGGATTGTCAATCCGCATGATCTGCAGACTCTGTGGGTGGATCTCTGCGTGGGTGAAGGAGAAGGACATTGAAGGGCTGCTGATCTGTCCAAACAGAACAGTTCCCAACGTTTTTTGGCATAGTTATCCACCATCTCCAGATCTTGCCTCTCTCTTTGTCACAGTGACACAGAAAATGTCGCAGGAAAGAGGAGCATAGAGCATCATACGTTTCCTGTCCCCTACTGAAGCTTATGTGGCTATTGTTCATCTTTGATTCTAAATACATCAGCTCTTGTCTGACTGCGTGGTACTGTGAATTTTTGGAAACTCAGTTGATTGCAGCCTTTTGCAGGAAACGGCGATAGTTATCACGATGCTATATTGCAGGATCCACGACCTATAGGCATAGCACGAATATATAAGGCTCTATGCTATGCTGTTGGCCTACCTCCCGTTTTATATTTATATTTATATTTATATTTTTTTACAACACCTCTTCCACTTGTCCCTCTACCTCGTCGTGATTTGCAAGACTGTGCCGTCGCTGCCATTCCTCGCTGACTGGGAAGACTCAAGTGTCTTGCAAGATCACATTCAACCGCCATGTCTACCTATATCTAATCATTCGCCGTTCGTATTATATATTGTGCTACAAAGAAGCAGGTTAGGAAAGGTTTAGGTTATACCCACCCGCTATCCATCCTTCCATCAGTTCACCCGTTTCACGACAGCTCCAGCCATGCCGACTAGCTCGACAGCAATTATCAGCTCCTTTATTGACTTTGATACCACATCCCGCTGACGGCATCACCAAATTTTCATAACCGTGTTTAGGCAGTTTACCTCCTCCGTTGGCAGCCCTAAGTGTCTATCACTTGCTTCACCAGTTCCATACAGACGACTCTACAACTACTAACCTTCACCGCAAAAAGAATGACCGGTCCTTCTTCTCCTTTCTCTGACAAAACCACAGGAATGCTTCCAGACAGTTGTGATACTTTCCCGTGTTAGCTTCCTCTGCAGTCGCCCATGCCGTAAACTCTCTTGCGGTTCTAATTGACCCCACAATCCCTAGATCCTTCGCCATTTCCTGCCTCAACAACGGGTCGACCCACACACAGAATGTCGCTCTGAATATGAACGACTCAAACGGACACCCCAGCCCTTTCTTGAACTGATGCCTCTTGTGACATCGAGGCCCCTCTTTATTCCGGCGCTGGTCTTGCGGGATTCCACAAGAATAGCAATACGTGTACTTCCCAAACTTGAAAGCAGCCTTGAAATCCTTGTAGTCGTCCTGCACCTCCCGCATGCCGTGCCTTTCCTGGTAAGGATCGCATCCTGGGAAGTCCTCGTCCACCAGCATCTCCGCGTGAACGAAGTGGTACGGACATTTTCCTTCCAACCTCGGCATGTAGAGATCCAGCAATGCTGTCCGCCTCAGTCGACCATCCGCTGCGCTCTTTGCAGCATCAGCTCTCATTTCATAACTCGCTACGTTCGGCAGGGACGATGAACAAGTTCCCAGCGGCTGTCTCTGCGTAGCCCTCATCATTGGTTGAGATCCAGGCTAATCCAACCGTGAGCGCCGCTACACCCGAACTTGAACGATACCACATACCTGCGTTAACACTGGCTCCCTCTCAGCGATCACTGCTGCATTTATCATGATTTGGGGCAACGGTACGTCTTGTCCATAGTCGGGCGACTGCGGCGGCTCCTCCTCCTCGGGCTTCACTGGTACTATCGGCGCCAAGGCTTTTCCTTTTCCTTTGCCTGTATCCAACCATGACGTCCCTGGTCCATTTGCAGGCCGCAGCTGCATCCACGTCCGTTCCGGGTCATTGGCCGCTTCGACAGCAAAGTGGTGCATTTCTCCGCGCGGTTCACAGACGTCACATGGTACTTGCCCATCCAAGCTCCTACACTTCTTCGCCACTTTAGGCCCGTCCATGCTCTTCATCGCCACGTAAACTCGGCATTGCTTCCCGTATACCATTGATTCCAGCTGCCGGACCATTTGTTTGTCCTGCCGTGGTCCAACGTGAAAGCTCCCAGGCCCCTCTGAAGCCAAGAAGAAGGCGTGCGACTCCTTTCCATCCCTTCCCGCACGGCCTACCATCTGCATCGTCGTGAGAAGACTATATGCAGGATTGAATATCACGACGAAGCGCACGCTGGCGTAGTCCACCCCTGATCCGAACGCCGAAGTGCATGCCATGACCTTGGTATCTCCAGCGATCCACCTCTCCAGGTTGAACGACTTTGTGTTCCCTGAACTAGGTAGCTTGCTGTGGTATGCAGCGAAACCGTTTCCTTTCGCGAATTCGTCCACCTCAGAACATTTCGAGAAGAAGACTAACATCCGTTCCTCCGAGTCGCCCTTCAGTTTCCTCACTAGGGCATATACCAAATTCTCCAGCGCTCGTTCTGGCCCTTGGGAAAGACCGATTTTGATCGTGTGGAGACCGATCTCAGGACGGTTCGTTGTCCCTCGAATGAACGCCATGCTGTCGATCCCTGGCACTTTGTATGTCTTGAGGAAATCGTTCTCCAACGTGGGTGGAGCTGTCGCCGACAACAGAATCACAGGCATCTTTGATGTACTTGCCCATAATGCTAGCCTCTTCCACGCCTTCTTTCGATCCTCTGGACAACCAAGTTGGTCATGGTGTTCGTCGATGAACATGCAAGTGAACTTTGGCGCGCGATCCATCGACAGCATCCTGCAGGCAGATAGGCGTTAATTTGTCGACAAGCGCCAGAGCCAAAGCCACTCACTCTTTGAAACTTTTCGAAGAGACATGTTCGACTTGGACGAACAGGATCTGTACATCACTAGGTACGGCCGTGCTGCAGCTGTAGTCCACCACTTTTAGGTTAGCCTTCTCTGCTCTCTTCCTTTGCTCTTCCAGCAGCGCCGTGAACGGGCAAACCACCAGCATTTTCGCTCGTTCGTCTAACAGAGGCGGGACCAACCACAGCATGCTCTTTCCCCCGCCTGTCCGTATCGTGATCATCCCGTCCTGACATTTGCGCATGACCAGCACAATCCCTAGCATCTGCGCAAGACTCCTCTCCCGAACGTCAGGCTTGCCGAGCAACGTCGCCATAGCGTACCGGATGTTATCCCGCAGTGCCGTTTCCCCCTCCATCCGAACGTTATTCATATTCTTGACGACGAGCTGATCGTCCTCGAGGGCTGACTCGAATGAAGCCACAGGCGTGCGTGTGCTTACTGCTTGGCTCGTTTCTGTGTCTGCATCTACGTCCGCTTCTGAGTCTGATGAGTTGTCGGTGTCAGGTGTGGGTGTGTCTGTCGCAATTGATACGTCGTCCTTGACTAGCCAGCCGTCGTACTCGTACTCGTCCTCCTCTGAGTCCCCACTCTCCCTTATTTCCACGTCCTGGAATCGCTCGATGCCTTTCAGGCTCATCATCCATGACTCTGAGTCGTCCGAGTTAGAGTCCGAATCAAAGTCTTTTTTTCCATTCAGAGCGGGGTCCACACCACGGTACAGCCTCCGTCGAGGGCCGAGTGACTGGTCAAACTCGTCGGTCAGGGTTGCGGTGGTCACTTTCCGAGTCGTTCGTTGGCCAGGGAGGCGAACGTGCGATCGACTGGAACTAGCCTCCATGTACGGAGATGATGAGTTCCGTACCAGCACCATGGCAGGAGTCTGACTCCTAGGGCCCGGGGTATAATGTTTCCAGGTCGTTGGGTCGAATGGATTTCCAATGGAGGATGACTCGGAGGCGTCCCCGGGCCAGGAATCCTCTTCTAGCGGCACAGCGTCGCCTCGGGAGAGGGATTGAATGACATGCGAAGACTTAGCCTGTGGCTGCAGCTGAAGGTTTCTCGCAGAAGAAACAGAGTTGAGAGCTCGATCGTTAGATTCGGAGGAACGGGATTGTAACTGCTGCTTTTCTACCCCACGACCCATAGCAAGATTCTGGATTGTCTCCGCGGTCAAACCGATCGCAGCAAGGGTGCTTTTCACGGTTTCCGCTACCACTCTCGAAATTTGCTCGTTGTCCAACGTGGACGGATTCGGAGGTCGGGCTTTCGTACGAATGGCCTGGACAGGTTCTGGGGGTGGCATGGGACCTAAACCAAGCAAGCTTGACCATTCCCTTCCGAGCCAACGGTGCCTGTTCATATCGTTGTTCGTCAACCGCGGCAACGCTCCATGAATGACGGCGTAGTGTGCAACTTCGACCTCCGTAGAGTGGTCTGCAGCCTCGGCGAGGGTCTCGTCCGCGCACGCAAAGCTCTCATTTGCGGAGATAAATTCCCGGCCCAGTGTGATCATGCCCTGCCGAAAATCTCTTGCCCCCCATGCACATCCGAATGCTTCACGGTTCCATTTCACCAACGCGGCATAAAATTGTTCCGGGGTCATCCTCTCGCCGTTCTCGACGCACAAGTAGCTAAACGAAATAGTGGGCATTATGCATCGAATGAGAAGGAAAAACAAAACAAAAAAGCACAACTTACGTGCGATAGTGCCAGCGTGCCTTTGGCCCATATGCGACCCCCGCAAGAAGCGCCTGAGCCTCTCGAAAACCGCTGCCGAGAAGCACCAACAACACTTCCTTGAGCGGTTCTGCCAGGACGGCAGGAATGCAACTATCGCTGCCCTTTAGGTTGGTGGTCTTGCTGTACCTCGTCAAAAAGAGGCCTTCTTTCCCTTGAAACATGATATTCCGAGGGCGGTCGGCATTTCTGATCTGGTGCTGGAGGAATTGAGTTACACGGATCGAAAGATGGACTCCGACATAGAGGGCATGAGTGAAAATGCCCCACAGAGCGTCGGCGCTTGACAGGAAGCTCCTGATCGCACTCATGTTCCAGGACCACGTACTAGTGGTACCGTTTGCCACAAGGCAACCCAGCTTTCGTCGCTCTACGACAGAGAGGAAGAAATCGTCCTTTCTCTCTCGAAAGGGTGACTCCTCCAGGAAACAGTATCCGCGGTCGACGTTACCCAGGTCATCTAGAACCGCCGGGCCTTCGTCTGGTAGACCTGGCCAATCTTTTTCTCCACTCAGTTCCATATAAAGCTCCTTCGTCATGCTTATGAGGTGCTGCATTCCTTCGCGAAGTTTGGCTAGGTGCAATACTTCCGTGCCGATGGATATCCATTTATATTCTGGGTCAACGTAGACCTGCGGGTCGGCGACCTGGTCGTGTGCGAGCTTTGACGCAAACTGCTGGACTTCCCAGATGAAGTTGAAGATCATGCCGTTGGTTAATCGAAGAGCTACGTTATACATCCGACCAACGCGCCTGGGAAAATAAACAGAGAGTCAGACTCGGAGTTGTGTCACAGCAAGAGCCTAATGGAATCACTGACTCGATGGCCTCCTCACGCGGGTTGACCTTATCTCTCTCTCCGAGCGCTTCAAACAGAGTCACAAGCCGACAGAAGTACTTGAGCCTTGCCAGGACTGGGGTCAGATCTGTCGCCTGCTGAAAGTTGCCATCCTGTTTCAGCGCCCTCAGCCAAAGGTAGCGTTCGATCGGGTGCCCCCACGTTATCTTGCTCTTCGTCTCCGGTGAGTTCACCAGCGCCCAACAAAACTGGTGATAAGCTCGAACGACCTCAAGCAGGGCACTGGCGGCCTTCGAAGATTCCACTGTCACTGACGCCTTCAGGGCGGCAACCAGCCGGTCTAGCCCTTGCCTCTGCCTTTCCGTATAAACGAAGGTCATGCCGAAATCGAAGCCACATTCCATCCTGACCATCGCCCTGACCATCTGCAGGTACGTTGCATCGTACGCTGTGTTTTGCTCGCTCACAAACTCGAAATAATATTTTGCTCTGTCACAAGGCATAAGGGAGGTTACTAGTATACGGCCCTAAGAATCACTCACTGTTCTGGCGTGAACTCTGGGCCATTGAGAATAACTTTGCGGATGGTGAATGAGTTCGAGTATCCGCTCAGAAGCTTCCTCGTGGTGTTGTGGTACTGTTTGATCGCAGCCTCTAACACAACGAATATCCCGCCTGTCTCTTCCTCTCTGTGCTTGCCTTTCAGCACGGACGCAGCATATCTCTGACGGGGGTCTTTGCGGATCTCGGGCTCAAACTCGTCCCACTTGGTGATTTTCAGAAGCGGCGTGCGGTCCCTATCGGCATCTTGTATGGCCACAGTTTCGTCAGCCTGTCCGACCAGAAACGATGCACGCAGGTATCTCCTGGTATCCAAGTCCAGGCTTTCTCCGGCTGCCAGCGCTGGGTCCACCTCAAAGTATACGCGGCCGATGCCCGCGAAAATTGCCTGGACGGTGGTCTTGGCCATCAAGGTATTTGCAGCGAGGCCTTGTCCGTGCACGTCCCTCCCATGTCTAAGCATCGTATGCTTATCTACGACGCTGTATTGGCAAAGGCCATTCCTGCAGGAAAAGCCTTCCGTGGGGGGTGCGATCCCTTCGACAATGGGTCCGCCTGCTTTCGGGATTAGCACGTCCTGAGACCTTGTGTGGACCCCCCGTAACCTGCACAACTGCTGCAGAAGCGCCTTGTCTCCGCTCGCCATCGCCTGACTATGCTTGGTTTTTAGGTGTCCGACGGCGATTTCAGATGTCAAACCGACTTGACACCCGCGGCAGATGAGGATGTTGAGACCGGCGTGGAACCATATGCCCAGGTTGTCGAGGAGCGTTCCTCCTTCCAGGTAATTCTTCCCAGGAAGCAGCTCGATGGTCCGTTCTAAAATTGCTACTTAGTAGGTCAGTAACTTGGGCAAAACAGGGTAGTACTAGCAGCATCACCGTTCTGCTGTTCCGTCCCACTCGTCTTCGCTGGAACGTCGGAATCTACTACCATGCTCATGCTTTCGTCCTCAGGCTGTGCCGCCGTCGCTGGAACTTCTGGCCTGGGGTTCACTACTAGCATCCCAGTGCCCTCGTCACGCTCTGGGCGACTGGAACTGCCACCCGTAACTGTAGGGTTTATGTGGTCGATCAGTCGAATGAATAACGACGACGGGCTTTCACGTACCTTCCTTCCTTCCTTTCCATTCAGGAACAGCTCTAGGCACCTCCCTTCCTTTCCCTTTTCCCTGGGTATCACCGCATACGCCATCTTTCACCAGAACCGACGCCATAGTCGCTGTAGCTGTCGTCTTTGCCACCTTCCTCGCTGACGACTGTGTCTCATCTTAGACCACAGAAAAGTTCGGTAACTATTGGTCCATGGTTGGGAAGGAGGGGGGCAAAGCTCACCGTCGGAGCCTTCAGAGGGTATTTTTCGCTTCAGCGAGAGCGAGTCCGCCCCAACGCTGTGCTGCCGCTTGGCATGCTTCAGCAGTGTGTCCCGTCCTGAGTATACTTTGCCACACCCATCGATGGGGCATAATAACTTGTTGTCCTTGGTGACCGCAAAGTACTCGGTGCCGTCGAGGACAAAGATGGGGGTCGCCGGGTGCCTGTTCGACCGATGGCGAACGAGGTTGTCATGGGAGGTTAGCTTGTCATGACAGTCTGGGCAAGTGAATTCCATGATGATTAAAGTGTGATACGAGGTTCGCAGAAACTCTGATACTAGTACTATCAGCAGCCGTCGGGTGCACCCTCACATATATACTGTTCTCCTTCGCGATCGCCAAACTTTTGGCCCGATCCCGACTACAAATTGGATCGAACAAGTTGCGATCTTTAGGCCCGTGACACTCCGTCGACCCTGACGTTTATTCAGTTTGGACTCTGAAGTAAGTAAGTACGAAAGGTAACCTAGCTAGATCGGCGGGCAAGGCACCAACCTTAACACTCTCCAGCGTTAACTGAATACAAAGTGTCGGCACTTCGCCTGGTTCACTGCCGCCAAAACTTTCGCGTTCGGCTCCATTCAATTTAAACAAAAAAAAAAAAAAAAAAAAAGAATAAGGATAAGGATAAGAATGGTCAGGGTCGACGGAGTGCACGGCACTTGGACGAGCCTAGTAGTAGGGGGAGATCGCCGCCATGTCGGTTAATCCGGAACTAATAGCACTGCAGGAGGATCTCGGAGTTTCCCGGTCCCAAAAAAAAAAAAAAGAAAAGAAAAAAAAAAAAAGAAAACCGGACGGATCAAGCTATGGCCAACTTACGTGCGTCTATTACCTTGCCATTCAATTCCCAACCATACCGATCTCAGGGACACCATATGGACGCCGAGTTAGTGGATCACAGCATGGCAACAATGACACCTGGCGCTCCAAGAGGAACTGTCGACCAGCGTGGCAATCGAAACCAAGTTACCGGGAACAAATCGGCTCCGCTGGTCTCGGGTTCACCTGCCGGACGACCTCAAAACAAAAGAAATCAGAGAAGAGCAGCAAAGAGGGCTGCGTTGGGAGCTGTGAACGGGAAAGCGGTGGCATTGAAGAGGGCATTGGCCATCGTGAGAACCAACTCAATGACTCCAACGCACTTAGAGACCGCAAACATAGAGGTGGCTAAAAGCGGATATTTAGGCAGCAGGAAGGCTATCAAGCACTGGCATAAGAGAGGCGCTGCGGTCCACGAAGTTCTCCAGCGTGGCTACAAGCTAGTTAAATGGAATGGCGTGTGAGCATGCATACCTGACAATGGCGACGCCCCCGACTGCTGACCAGCCTCCTTAAAGCGACCCTCATGCTCTCCTGGATGACTCCGATCATGTTGTCGCAGTGCTTGCAGGGCGTGCAAGAGGTGACTTCCAGCAGGTGCTTGACGAAGCCACGTCTCTATTCGATTGACATAGCCAGCGTCTCCCACCAAAGCTTTCAGCGCCAAGCCGGCTCAACAAAAAGGGGAAAAAAGACAAGTCGAGAGGCAACTTTCATAGCGCTATTGCCGGAATATCCTACGGTGGCGGACAAAAGGTGATATTCCCAGTTTAGTGCAGGGCCAACCTGGTGTGCTGACGCTCTTTGATAGGTGCCCATGGAAAGCACCGTAGCCGCAGAATACAAGAATGCGGTCGAGGAACTAACGGGAAACCAATCCATGAAGCGATTGGCCGGCTTCCACGATCGTACGTCGTATGAATGTTATCGCCCTCCCTCAGAATCCCTGACAATCTTGCAGAAGTCTTCCAGACTTTCTTCCCAAAGATACATACGTACTACTCGGAGACGCTGTCAAAGCTCTACGGTGAGCGCTCAAAATTGCGCCGCCCTTATGAAAGCTCGATCATGCCGGCTGCTGCCTTCAACTTGGGACCTGCCACCGTCTGCGATCCCCATCGAGATGCCGCCAATCTGTCGTTTGGTATTTGCAGCATCACAGCTCTCGGGCATTTTGATTCAGAGCGTGGCGGGCATCTCGTACTCGAAGAGCTCACCCTTGTCGTCGAGTTTCCCCCAGGGTCGACGATTCTCATCCCTTCCGCAATCATAACACATTGGAATACCAAAATCAGCACCGGCGAGAAGAGGTATTCGTTTACTCAGTATGCAGCAGGCTCCCTGTTCTCCTATGTCGAAAATGGTATGAGGTCAAACATAAAGGTCATCGAAGATGCGACTTGGATGGAGCTCGAAGCCATGAAATATGTCCGACAGATTGGAGAGGTCTGGGAACGCGGGCGTGCACTGTTTCCTCACGTTAAGGAGTATGAAGATCAAACGATGTAATTAATTGCAATCCAATTTGCGGGAACTTTGTTTTTCAACATCAAAAAGTTAGAAATTTAAAATAGAATAA
>JBBPLX010000870.1:0-14051 GCA_038090015.1 Leccinellum albellum
ATAGTAGTAGAGAACTTACATCCTACAAATAATAAGCAGATTTGGGAATATACATAATTCATGAAAAATAAAAAGAATATATACTACCAAGAATAGTATATAGCAACTTACAATCTATAAATAGATGATCATTAATAAAAAAAAGTGAAATTAAACTGCCACCTACAATCTATAAGGAATTTAATGTATTTTTTATTAGTATAATTACATATACTTCATGATATTTCACAATGCACCTTCTATAACCATCAAAAAATAAAGAGTTAGAATATAATGATAAACTTTCAACACTAACATACAGTCTTCAAGACATAAAATAAAATAAAATAAAAATTAGATATAATATCTTGATGTTGTTCTATAACAATAAAAGGCCTACCAGCTGAATGAGCCAGTATATGAGTAAACCATAAATATTGGTAATGAATGGGTAATGTGATAGGCAGCATACATTCTATGAATGAAAAGAAATAAAATGAACATGTTAAATTATTGTGTACAAAAATATCATGGGATGTACAACTCACAGACTGTCATATGAACATAGAATACAAATATTGTATTATTATCATTATTGCCTTCAAAGTATTCAATAATGCAATACTCACAAACTATTAACAATAGAAAGAGATTGAAGACTATATGAAAATACTCCAGAATTCACACTGCACAACTTACTCTCTAATATTACCAGAGCATAATAAACAAGGAAAATGGCATGATTAGCACAATCACTGTCTACCATACTCCATCACAACTCACATCCTATGATTTCCAGAATAGAATGGAGAATGAGTGGGCATTCCAGGAATTATTAGCATCACTACTCTTTATTATATGCCATCATATATGACTCACATCCTGTTATTTCCAAAGCAACATAGAGAATAAATGGACATGGCATCATGAGAATCATAATGCTCTGCACATCTACAATGTGTAACTAACTGCCTATTATAAATAGGCATGTTATTATCAGCATCACTACCCTCTGTTATGTTTCAAAATTTACAACTCACAAACTATCATTTAGCAAAATAGTTATTTCAGGATCAACCTCACAACTATCTGACACACTCCATAATGCATAACTTACAAACTAGCATTTTCAAAGCAGAATAAAGAATAAATAGACATAGCATCAGTATCATCACTCTCTGTTACATTTCACAATGCATAACTGACATTCTGTGATGTGCAGAGAAGAATGGAGAATGAATGAACATAACAGCATCAGATTCACTATCTGCCACATTCCACAATACACAACTCACATCCTGTTATATCCAGAGCAGATTAGAGAATAAAGGGACATGGCATCATAAGCATCACCACTCTCTGATACATTCTACTAGCACAATGCACAACTGACTCTCTATTGTAAATGGCATGTCATCATCAGCATCATTACCCTATCAAACATTCCACATTGCACAACTGACCTCCTATCATTCAGAGATGAGATTAATTAAATAAGGCATCATTGATATTAACTTTGTGGTATATTCACAATAGACAACTCACTGGCTGTGATTTGCAGAATAGAATGAATGATTGGACATGGCATTATCAGCATCATCATTTTTAATAAACTCCACAATGTATAACTCACTTGCTGTCATTTCCAAAGTACATAAAATGGAGAGTGATTGGACATGGTATTATTAGCATTACCACTCTAAAAAAAATTCCACAATGCACAGCTCACTTCCTGCCATATTTAGAGCAGAATGTAGGTTGATTGGTAATTTGGACATGGCATCATTAGCATTACCACTTTTGACACATCTCACAATGCACAACCCACTTCCTGCCATATCCAGAGCAGAATAGAGGTTTTGGACATGGCATCATAAGCATTACCACTCTTGACACATTCCACAATGTACTTGAACTCACTTCCTGTCATATCCAGAACAGAATGGAGGTTGATTAGATATGGCATCATCAGAATTACTCTTGACACATTTTACAATACACAACTCACTTCCTATCATTTCCATATGAGAATGGAGAATGATTAGACATAGCATCATCAGCATCACCACTCTTGACAAATTCCACAATGCACAACTCACATCCTGTTATTTCCACATTAGAATGGAGAATGATTGGATGGCATCATTAGCATCACCACTTTTGGTGCATTCCATATTCCACAATGCACAACTCACATACTATTGTTTGGAAAGAGATTGGAGAATGATTGGACATAGGATCATTAGCATCACCACTCTTGACAAATTCCATAATGCACAACCCACATCCTGTCATTCCCATAGAGGAATGGAAATAATTAAACATGGCATCATCAGTATCATCACTCTTGGCATATTTCATATTTCACAATGCATAACTTACATACTATTATTTGAAGAGAAAATGGCAGATGATTGGACATGGCATCATCAGCATCATGCTCTTGACACATTCCACAATGCACAACTCACATACTATTATTTGGAGAGAGAATGGAGAATGATTGGACATAACATCATTAGCATCACCACTCTTGACAAATTTCACAATGCACAACTCACTCCCTGTCATTTTAAAAATGGAATGGAGAATGATTGGACACAGCATCATCAACATTGCCACTCTTGACATATTCTACAATATACAACTCACTTCCTAGTATCATTTCCACAGGAGAATGAAGAATAATTAAACATGGAATCATTAGCATCAGCACCCTTAACACATTCTACACCATACATACAACTCACTTGCTGTCATTTCCAGAGCAGAAGGGAGAATGATTGAACATGGTGTCATCAATATCACCACTCTTGACACATTCTACAATGCACCACTCACTGGCTGACATTTGTAGAAAAAATAGAGAATAAATGGATATAGCATTATCAGTCTCACCATTTTCTGGCATATTCCATGTACTATACACAACTTACATACTGCCCATTGCAAAGGTGAATGGAAGATGAATGCCATTGAATGGTCATGGTATTTTAACTTCTCCACTGCTTGATATATTCCATAGCACACAACTCACTGGCTATAAAAGTATGCAGAGCAGAATGGAGAATGCATAGATATGGCATCATTAGTATCACCACTCTTGACACATTTCACAATGCATAACCCACATCCTGTCATTTCCAGAGCAGAATGAAAAATAAATAAATATGACATCTTCAGCATCACTATGTTATATTTTGCAATGCATACTCACATACTATTATTTAGAGACAGAATGGAGAATAATTGAATATGGCATCATCAGTGTCACCAGTCTTGACATATTTCACAATGCACAACTCACCCACTATCATTTGGAGACAGAATGGAGGATGATTGGACATGGCATCATTAGCATCACCACTCTTGACACATGTTACAATACAGAACTCACTTCCTGTCATTTTCACAGGAGAATAGGAGATGATTGAACATAGAATTATCAAAACTACCACCCTTGACATATTTCACAATGGACAACTTACATCCTGTCATTTTCACAAGAGAATGGATAATGGTTGGACATGGGATCAGCATCACTGGTCTTGCATTCCATATTTCATAATGCACAACTTACACCCTATTATTTAGAGAGAATGGAGAATGATTGGCCATGGCATCATCAACATCACCACTCTTGACATATTCTACAATGTACAACTCACTGACTGTCATTCCCACAGCAAAGTGAAGAGTGATTGGATACAGATAGCATTATCAGCATCACCAGATTCACCACCCTTGACACATTCCATATACAACTCACTCGCTGTCATTTCCAAAGCAGAATGGAGAATAGTTGGACATGGCAATATTAGCATCACCACTCTGGACACATTTCACAATGCATATCTCACAAGCTGTCATTTTCAGGGCAGAATGGAAAATGATCAGCCATGACCACTCTGGTTCTCATGACATATTCCACAATGCACAACTCACACACTATTATTTGGAGAGAATGAAGAGTGATCAGACATGGGATCATCAGCATCACCACTCTTGATACATTCCACTATGCACAACTCACCTGCTGTTATTTTCAGAGAAAAATTCAATAGATAGTACAGCATGACATCAACATCACCTTTCTCTGATACATTTCAGAACTGTATGCAACTCACATACTGTAATCCCCAAGCAGAATGAAGTGTCATGAGTAAAATTAAATGTTACAAATTTGACATATTGCAGAAGAACTCACTCGCTAAATTTCCTCAATTGCATGCTAATAATTAGCATACATTCAATCTTATCCATATGGATAATGTATCTCACCCAAAAGTGTGGAAACCATCTTGCCAGTTTTTCAGGATCCATAATATCCAAGCTATGCACTGGAAGTGCAGATTCATAGAGCTTGTCAATGTCAGATATGACACTTTCAATTTAAATCATGGCATTAGCCTTTGAAAAATTTTCAACTTTCAATACTCACTCCTGAAGTGCATATTTAATACACAGTGCTATGCTTGTTTCCTGGGCAGTGACAAACAATATTTGTAATGCCTTCTCATTCAAAGCTTCTACAGTATTTTCCAGCAGTATGTTACACCCCTCATTCGAGTTATGCATTCCTTGCCATCATCCAAATTTTATGAGCTGAGTCATGTGTCAGAAAACACTGGAATACATACCTCCAATTCGAACACTATATTTTGGTGCATATTTCAATTGAGAGAGACGATCCCATATATTAGCATTGTCAAAAATGCCATTAATGAGCTTATATGCCTTTGCCACCTTTTCCTCTCGTGGCAGCTTTCGGTCATTATCAGATAGTTTGCTCATAGCTACAGCCAACAATGCATCAAACTTGGTGAATAACACAATGACAGGCACTGGACTCGGAGATGTTATCAGCTCAAAAAAAAAGCTTGCCAAAATGAACTCACCATTTTTTGCATCACACTCATTAAAAAACATCTCCTCGGAGCGTTGGATTGCCCGATCTAATTTATCCGACGGGATACAGTACCTATATGGAGTGTCAACTAGTTACTGACTACCCACACTGTTCGAGCTCTTACCAGATAGCATGAACTCGTTTCTCGAGATATGTCGTGTTTGCGCGATCAGCGATGAAGTCCTTCAGTTGTTGGAATTCATATGCGGAACCGGCTTCGAAGCCCCGCGAGTCATGGAAAACGAATTTGTCGTTGCTCCGGAAAATTAATTCATCGTTTATCTCGTGCTCCCCGCGCTAGTGTGCATTTGTAAAGATGCGCGTCATGTCCGAGTCTAGTTCGCAGTGACACTTACCCCCCTGGATCCCTCGACCTGCGTCAGATTAATCTACGCGCATGGCTCGGTGAACCGGTCGTCTACATATACCAATCCAAACACGCACCTTCTTGCCTTCTCCATCATAGACCTCCGGGTCTTCGGTAGTGTTGCAGATCGCGCGGAGAATAGTCGTCTTGCCAGCGTTCGCCCGCCCAATGATAAGGATCCTGAAGCGGCCAAATTTCTCTCGGATGTTTTCAAAACCGCCGGTTTCGTTTGTCGCCATATCTGATTCCAAGCGTGAGCGTTTTGTCGAAGGAACTGTGGAGATGTAGAGTTGAAGCAGTATAACCGTGAGGGCGAGGAAGGAAATGGGAAGGAGTGAATGTCAATCGATCCCCATCTATTTCCGATATCCGCTTCCGGCAGGTCCAGACTGGTCCGTACGGCGTTTGTAGCTACGGACGGTCTAGCCTGAGAGGGGTCGAGAGGGTTCCGGAGCTTGCCGACATGTTCGTGTTCTCATGCTATCGTCGCCGTCATTTAGTAGCAGTGTTGGCAGCATTTCTCCCTGTCTTTACCGCTCGAACCCTCAAAGCAGCAAATGCCTGTAGGAAGGTTGTGGCGGCGAGTGAAACCGACGATGCTGTTACTGGTTCGTTATCGAATCCTGCCCTGTGTGGGCATTACTGAGTGTCGAATTCACTGTAAAAATGGGATGAACATTAGTATACATAAGTCAAAGACTCTGGGCTGATATCGATGACTAATATCACGAACCATGCAACAGAGTATTGAGTGTGGAGGTAACCTACCATGATCAACTTCGTGGAAGTGAAATGAGTCCGAGGTCCGATTTGATGTTATGGATTGAACTTGAAGTCTCTCGGATCCGGAGAATTTATATCGTCATGATGTGGTTGGTTTACCTCGGACCAGTTGGCATTATTGTTGAAGTCTGATCTGATCCTAGGTCAATATACCCATCTGAACAGTCGAAACCTCAATAAGCATCCAACAGACCGTGCCACTTCCTGGAATGATGGACGATATTCCTTTTTAATCAAAGAGGGAATATCTTGATTTTCCTGCCATGTTGAATAGATCGAGTGGAGGTATCCTAATCTTTTATGTAGGACCGCGAGGTCTTGGATCTGGAGGAGTAGGGCTCATAGCTACCCTGCGATCCCTTTTCATTCGAGCAATCAAGACACCAATAAAGTAAGCTACACATACCGGTTAATGTTGATGTTGAACGTCCAGCCTACTGGAACGTACAGATTCGCATATTAGCCGAGAAACTGCCCAGAGAATTCAAATGACCGCAAGATCAGTCAGTAAGTATGAGATGAGGAAGTCACTTAGTAACAGTGCCCCGGCCAATAATTACGTTGGAGACTCACGCCACCGCATCAGAAGAACCTGATACTTGGAATTTGAAGGTAAGAGGCGACGAAAAAAACGTTATTTACTTTGGCTAGCCTATCAGAAAAACTAGGTAAGCTCGAAGTGGCCTATCAGATCCGAAACGAGAAAGCGTCTCACAAAACATGCACCCCAAAGCTTTCTGCTTCGTTACACTCGGGCTGCTCATCATCGCAAGCTCGGCACAAGCGACCCCAGTGGGCCTTGCTCGTCGCGATACCTTGGCAAGCGCCGAACCAATCAACAGACCAGGTGGTAGTATGCATGTAATATCTTTTAAGTTTTAACCACTGTTGACCTGGGGCTAGGCGTTCTCGACCATAAGCGTGAAATCTCCAAGACAATTGCGGAAAAGTACAACCCCTCCAGTTTTACTGGGAGCTAAAGATAGATAACATCAAAGTTAATGACGGGATAGTTCTGACAGATGTACCCGCCATCATCGATACTGGTGCCAACTTCATCCGATTTGGTGATTCATCCTCGCATGTTTTGGCCCTGCACCAGGCATATGGTGGTAAGGCTTTCGAGGACGGTTACTACACCTGTGAGTTTCGATCGAATTTGGTACCTTCGACCGACTCCCTGTAGTTCCATGCAGTTCTTTTCCCTCCGTGACTTTTACCATTGGTGGAAAGCCACTTTTAATACCTGCCCACATCCTCAACCAGGGACGGGTTATGCCTGGTTCGCGCGATTGTTTTAGTGGAATTATGTCTCTTGAGAGGGATCAAGGTGAGATTCTCCCATTCAGCATTGCCTCTTCTATTTTCGGATTTCCACGCTAACCGTTGAACCTGGCCAGATTCCTGGACGATCGGGACCCTGTTCCTCCAGCGGTTCTATACCGTGTTCGATTTCGGCAGCGAGCCACCACGAGTTGGATTCGCAAAGCTTGCTAGAATATTGACGACGTAGTACGCTGTGTCAACATAGTCATGTCTCGAGTAGTTCCTCTCGAGCGTTTAAGACACGTTGGGACGGTTGTATGGATCTCTCCGGGTGAGTCAAACCACGTCTTGATAATTTATTCCACAAGTACCCCGTGTTCCCTATACACTAGGCATACACCAATAATTGACACACGAAATTGATCGACGGATAGTTGCGCGCAAGTCGCCGACTCTTTATTCTACCAACATTCTGGAGCGTAGGGTGTGCTTTCCCCCAAGGCGTCTATACCAAGGCCATTCGATTTCGAACATTCACGAGTCGGATTTGCAGAATTCGTTTGATCATTGTGGATGAAACTTTGCCAACTCGGATGGTGACCACCTTGGGTCTTAGTTTCGCCAGTGTACGTTCTTTAGAGCGGACCATCCTCGGACCCGACACGCATACCCCGCTCGATACTTGGTCCGAACGGCAGCTGATTTGCACCTATCTGTGTTTTCACCACCTCTATCCAGAACAAAGATCTCGATCGCTCCAACGTCCGAGCCTTGCTCATGACGTACGGCGCCATCTTACATACGTCCAATGCCTTCCCCCCGCCGAGAACCTGTTGACTCCGGCCGAGCGGGAGGTCCTCTGTGGCACGAATATCTACGGCGCAACGCTCGATCGCGAACGCGACTGGCGCGCAGAATGGACCCAGTGTCGTTCCCTCGTCCAGAGCGTCAGCCCTGCGTCGGGCGATGCGTTCACCTGGTTCGTCGAATGTGCTCTCGAAACCCTTCGTTCATGCGGGTGTGGCTAGCGACATGTACCTAACTGCCTCCACCCATCTCTCCACTTGCGCGTGTCCATCCCATCCTCCATCCTCTCTCCCGACCCCTCGCTCATTGCCTCTCCCTCGACATACCCCATGATGATACTCGGCTTCCACTTGTTGAATCATAAGCGTGGACAACCTGTCTCATGGATCGTTTCCTGTTCAGACGGATTGGCCTCTATCGACACCATCTCGATCGTCAACCATCCAGAACCTGCGTCCGACACCGACAGCGAAACGCCATAACTTGAAGAAGATCTGTTCGAAGTCTTCAATAATTACGGTCCCAAGCCCAAGGACGAGTTCATACTCGGCTACAGCTTCCCGCTCCCAGACAACCTGGACGACACGATCACGCTTCAGATCGGCAGCAGCGGTTCGGGGACTTCACGCAAGTGGGTCGTCGGTTGATGCGCCCACAACGTCGACGGCCTTTGGTCCGATATGAAAAGTATGCTCTCCGAGCTTGGGGAAAGCGACGACCATGACAATGAGCACGACTATACTTTTGAATCAGACCTCGAGGCGGCGGGTGTGTTGTCGGATATGGTTCAGGCAAAGCTAGATGGTATGCTGACCGTGGCGAACGTGCGACAGCGTGCGACCAGCGGCGGTCAGGGTTATGCTGGAACACTACATCGATGGTGAGTGGGTTGGTCCACCAGTCTGTTGAGAGATCATTTACTCCAGGACAACGAGAAATTCTGAAATCGATCCTCGAGTTCACGGATGAGAAACGAGAAGCGGCGATCGAAGCGGCGAGGGAGCAAGGGTTCGATATATTGCGTTCGAAGAGGAAGACTGAATGGATTATGGAAATACCTTGAACGTCGGATAGAATGTGGAACGTGAACTATATCTGTATTAGACAGCCAAAAAAGAGGTTGGCTAATTGCCAAAGTTCTTGTTTGCTCCCATTTTGCTATCGTTTGCAGTAAATAAGACCTCAGATAAATACCTCAGCCTGCGCTGATGCTCAGCTTTCCCTTGTATGCTCATTACCTTCTGTCTTACACCCAGTGATCAAGACTGCGGGGTCGTACTTACTATTGATTAGGCTATAGATGGCACATAACTAATGAAAAGGGGTGATAACCCACATGATCATCATAATAAAATCTCGCACCATACGTTGCTCCGTGCTAACATCTGTGCTAGACTCCCCAGACTTAGTATCAAATTAGGACAGAAGAATCAATGATCCAGAGCCTGTCGTTGGTACTCTGTTCAACCCCAGCTGCGGTCGCGCTGCTAGTGGGCTGTCCGTCCGACAAGAGGTGTCCGGCAATCCATAATTTCAGGGCTACAGGAACAACTTAATCGGTGAGCTATCAGTTGACGTGATCAATCTTTCCATCAACCTGGCACTTGTTCGTTCACTAGTAAGATCATTCCCATTTCCCTCACCCGCCATCAGGTTCCCACCCCAGTTGAAATCTAATGGGAAGGGAGCCATATGAGATACGTATATGCGTTTCCTCGTGTTCAATTCGCGTGGCGAACATCCACCCTCTTCGCTATGACAGGAGCCGCCTGATTATCTTTTTTTTTTTTCTGACCCTCTTTTTTGAATGTGTGGCACTACTGTAGTGCACGACCTATGATACGGTGTAGAAATATTGGGAACCATGTAGGAGGATGTGAATATTGTTGGGAGAAGATATCTAGTATTGTGGTCCCCTTCGTTCCCAGTGCTTCAACTTCCTCTGTGCATAGAAAATCGCGAAGCGCCAAGCATCATGTAACTACATGTAACTATATACATAAGTACAAGGCACAGACACCAGAGTACAGCGCGCGTGTGGATCTGATCAAGATGAAGAAGAGTTGGCGATGGGCGAAACGATGGGCATAGTCAAAAATTCCTGGTATGGCTGAGCGTTCGTCGGGATCGTGGTACACAGGAATCCACATGTGCCCTTGCCCTGGATGCACGCAACGATAGCAGTCGCAGCACTCTGGCCTTCGAAATAGGCGCCATGCAAGAAACCTGGGTCATGCATGCGTCAGTGGGACGTTATTCACTTTCTGCTCGGGTGAAACGCACCAAAGTATTTGACGGTCGTGGCTTCACCAGCGAACCAAAGTCGGTTGTTGAGCGTGGCCTTCAGGTTTTCCGAGTGTTGCAGTACGTAGGACGGTCCCCAGTTCGAGTACGAGCCCCGGAATAGTGGGTCAGTGACCAAGAAGTCATGAGAATATCAACAGGTTCCGGCACGGTGATGTTCGGATACATCAAACAGAGAACCTCCATGGCTTCCGACTGTACCTCCTCGGGAGTGAGCTGGGCGACATAGAGACCAATCTCCCTATAAGAGAATAAGGATGATGGTCTCGGGAATCAAGAATACACGAATACTCACAGTCACCGTGACGAAAATGATACCGGAACCTGGGAAAAATTCGACGTGGTCCAAGCTCTGCCATACCGGATACTTTCCTCTTTGCTTCGCTGCATACAATCCCATCTGATGCAAATATTCAATGGCAAAATCCTGGTATAAGTTAGTATAGCCTCACCTCCGTGGGGAACCAGAAAGCCTCATTGAATTGAAGGAAGATCTTCGTATATGCCCCCTATAGCGAGCGGTGAGTACCCAAAGCGGTATCCAAACTGTAAAGACCCGACCATGTCGATACTGTTGATAGCATCCGATTTCCAGTCTGGAAAGGATGGTTGAAAAACAACATCTGTGTTTTGCAAGACCCCGACGCTAAAGGTGCACAAGACATGATCGGCGGTGATCGTCATGCCACCGGTGGTATGCACCGTAACGCCGTTGTCGCCATACTCGATGAGATTGACAGTATGGTTATAAGTGATCTGCTGCGGCTGTAGAAATTCTGCAGCCTCCGCCCCAACAAGGTACCTGTATCCTCGTTGGTCGATGCACTTACCCATGCAGAGGCGAGCCACGAGGTTTGCGAAGGTGACTACCAATAGCTCAGAAATGGTTCAAGGTTTGCAATGTATGGCGCACATGTGTATCCGCAGCCAGTACGAAACAAATAATGAATGGATTAGCATAGGCAGGGGTAGGGAACAGATTGCATTCCTGAGAAACGAATCAGCCAAGTTCAGGACACAAGACCGCGACAATTTATGCTTACAAAGTCGATCTGGTAGTAGTCGCTGGCAACTTCTTGTGGCGTTGTAGGGGCAATGCCCATCAGACTGTAGGCAGATCTCAGACTCAGGTCCATATCACCATCTAGCAAACGCTGGCCTAGTCAACTGCAATCAGGTGAGATCGAACACAAATCATAAAGGTCATGGAAATACCTGCGACAACCATAGCCTGAGCAAATTTATGAATGGCATCATTAAAAACATCCGTGTAGTTATTGGATCCGCTGTTATCGTAGAAAGCTGTCACTCATCAGCCTGCCACTAGCAAACCTGGGTTGGAGGACGAGATATAACTCACTAATGCTCCCGTACCAGTCGTTGAAGGTGGTGGTCAGGTTGTGCTTGAGCGCCAACTCCCAGATGGGATTCACAGGCCGTTGCCCCGCTGCATTTCCTGGATCCAGTTGGGACCCAGCTCGGTGACAACTTGTCAGCCGGAATTATTTGTGGCATGTACAATGCTGTAAGAGATGGACCAGTAGTGTAGTATACAATGACGATGCAATGTGTGGGTATAATGGGGAGTGGCCGGTCGTCGTCGTCGTCGTCGTCGATGGGGTAGGCTGGGAGGCGTATGGAACGGTGCGTAGGGAAGGTGGATGTATGACGTACGGTTCACTGAGCTCGCTATGATCGACCAACATTTAATTCCCACGCTCGCTCAACAAGGATCTAATCATACACAAGAGCATTCACTCGGTCAACCAACACAACGTCTGGTGCATGTTGTACTTCTTGCACGACCTCTTGCTGACCCACCCGTAGGAAAGATATCGATAGACGGAAGGTCTCTTGCAGTCAACGAAGAGGCCACGTTCCTCGCTCAGCAGCTCCAATGCTCGGAAAAGTACGTCGCGGCCATGCTCTATGTCAAACAACCCAAATATCGGTCCCGTCGCCGAGTTTCAGCAGCGACGCCGCCATCTCGTAGACTGTCTTCGCTACCTCTTCGACGCTGCTGATCTCGCCTTGTTCCCTGAAGCACCTAGGCTCTACCTCCGCCTCGAGGCCTTTGTCAGGCAGGAGCTCGTGCCTGCCCAAAAGTCTGAGGGTACAGACACCTCCCTCGCCTCTCGCGTGTTCAAGCAGGTCGAGTCACTCGGTGTCGCAGTCGCGCAGACACAAACAGCAAGACAGGGCACACAGACAAACACTCTTCCGCCCTCAGCCACCTGTCCGTCCTTTTTTTTTTTTCTGCTGGCTCTTTGTTGACTCCCCCCCAGGTACATCACCATCTCTGGGCTATGACATCCTTAATGTGTGCTATGACTCTTTGAAGTACGAGCGTTGGTATCTCGCCATGGTTTATTATCAGATCGCCCGTCTCGGATATTTTCCCCCAACCGATGTGCAAAAGTCAATAGATTGGTTGCAGGCCAACCCAAATGACCCAATGACGTTTTACGTACTCGCTGCCACCCTCGCCGCCTTTGACCCTTTGACCCCCACTCATTTGCCGGTAAAGTCCGCAAAAACCTCGCCATCGACAAGGCTACTATTGCATACATGAAGCGACAGCTCGCCCAGACCACAAACTGGAAGGAACCCGGCCTCAAAGCAACTGTGGCCCTAAAGTGGACGCTCTTCATGACCGAGACCAGACACCGTGACCCTTCATTGGAGAACTCACCCCTCCAGTCTACCATCCTGTCCTACATCGTCGACGGCATTGAAGGATTCAAGCGCGAGCTTCCATCGGAAGAGCCCTTCTTTTTGCTGACAATCGTTTGTGTGCTTCGGATCATTCGCCGAGTGCTGGAGAGTCAGGACGTCTTTCTCGACGTGCTGGTTCCTATCCTGTCCGAATTTGACAGTGCGCCGTTCGTGGGGACCGTGCGTTCGCGCTCATTTTACATGCGGTTCGACCAAGCATTGGCGTACCGCACCAAATATATCCCTGCAATCGCGGCATACGTTGTGTACCTGACCTATCCGGAGCTCGTCTATCTCTCGGTCAAGATCATATCTCAACTCTCTTCGTCGACGTCCGTGACGAGTCTCCTCACGCTGATCGAACGGAGTTCAGGTTCCGAACGTATTCTCAGCGGGTTCAGACAGTTGCTAAATGTCGAGTCCCTGGACGACGTCGATGCGTCCGAAACGCTTGCCGAGCAAATCACGGGTGCTGGTGTGGCGGACCGAGAGTACCAAGAATCACTTGATCAAGCCATCCGGATTGCAATTCTCGACCTTTTAGTTCGTAACTTGAACACGGAAGCTGGGACTGCATACCCCAACGTGGGCCATTTCCTCTTGTTTGGTGGCGCGGAGAGTGGGTATCAGATCCAAGACCCGCATGCGATCGGCGCGCGCCGGACGTGTGGGCACGTTATTCTCGACATTGTCAATGTGGGTGTGCCGCGGATGCGAGCCAAGGGCAAGGATAGGCAAGGTGTGCGCAGGGCACAGGGTGCGACAATGCATGCTGAACCTCTCTTCAACGTTCTACCCACTCTGAGCGAGTGGTGTTATCGGATTACTTACCAGCTCTGTGTGTACCCTCGTACATCGGACGCAACGATGCGTTATCTACGTACACGGGAGGACTTTTTCGTGCGCCATCTCGCGGTGATT
>JBBPLX010000871.1:0-14048 GCA_038090015.1 Leccinellum albellum
CAGAAGCTTTGAATGAGGAAGCTTTGCAACTGCTACTTATTACTGCACAAGAAACAAACATAAGACTGTGTATTAAATATGCACTTCAAGAGTAAGCACTGAAATCTGAATGTTCTTGCAAAAGGCTGATGCTATATTGTAAAAAGTATCATACCTGACATAGACAAGCAGTATCAATCTGCACTTCCTATACACAGCAAAAATGATATGGATGTTAGAAAGCTGGCTAGATGGTTTCCACACTTTTGGGTAAGATGCTTTTATACGAGTGTTTTCACAAATCTATGTGACAATTATTGTCATCACACTGGAACTACAGCCAGTAAGTCAGCATTGTGGCAAATATGTAAAAGTTAATTTGGCTTGGATTATTTCATGCTGGATTGTAAATGACAGAAAGTGAGTTGTGCATTGTGCAATGTGGTAGAGAGTGGTGATGCTGATGATGCCATGTCCACTCATTCTCCATTCTGCTCTGCAAATCACAGCAAGTGAGTTGTGCATTATGGAATGTGCCAGAGAGTGATGATGCTGATGATGCCATGTCCATTCATTCTCCATTCTGCCCTGCAAATTACAGGAAGTGAGTTGTGCATTGTCATGGCAAAATGTGGCACAGAGTGGTGATGCTAATCATGTCATTTTTATCTCTTTTTAAATATGCTGTATTATTAATAGTTTGTGAGCATGCAATAAATCAGATAGTTGTAATACTGATCATATCATCATTTATATACATATTTCTCCTCGTAGGAGGTAAGTCACACATTATTTAATACTTTTATACAATAATTTATGATCTTATTTATTCACTAATTTATTTTCAATTACAGAATGTATGTTGTATCATACTATTGATTCATTGTTCATTCATGCATGCTTCTATCTTGATTCATTTAGCTGGTAAGTTCTGTAATATATGAAGCAATGTGGTTATATTATTCATCACTGTATATTTATTCAAGACTGTGAGTTGCATTTTACTAGAAAAATTATCACAATATTTCTACTATTTTTCAATATAATTATAGAAGGTATATGGTCAAAATGGTATAGCATTATTATACTAATAAAATTTTTGAAATGTTCACAGTTGGTATGCATTATTTCTTTGATTGAATTCACTTAGTCTCATTTCATCTATAATTTCAAGACTGTATGTTTGGCAGAATATCATACCAATTTACATGACACTTACTAGAATGTTTTATCATCTGCAGGATGTAAGTTTTTGTCACTATTGTGATCATATTTTTATAGTTGATTCATGATAATTTGTTATTGTTTTATATCCTATTTAGACTGTAAATGTTTATTTATTCAATTTAATAATAATGATATTTTAATGACATCCTACAGGTGGTGAATTTATATCCAATGTCTTATAGTGGCTTTATTTATCAATCTGATTTATTATTATTAGACTATCCATAATGACACAGTATGTAAATCACTTATTTTGGTCTTTGATTCTAATATTTTGCCATTCAGCCCAATCTTTCTGTTGGGCAGTCTTCCATTTTGGGGCCCAATAGTATTGTAAGCTTCTTCTTTATTTATTTTTATGCAATAAATTCACAATCATAGGTGAAAATGGGTACATGGAAGCAAACCCTTTCAACTGCCATTGGTATACTATTTCATTTATCCCTTCAAAAAAACACTAAAATACTTCAAAACAACATGGTTTATTTGGTTGCTTTATAGATCTACTTCTCATTCTGGAGCATTCCTTCTATCTTTTCCATCAGAAGGATTCTCAACCACTTGAATCAGCTGCTAAAAAGTTCATGACATCAAACATATCAAAGAAGATGAAATTAGAATTGAAAGAGGTTTCTGAACAGTATGGAAAAGTATCTAAAGAGAAAAAGATAGAGATGATTTTAGATGTCATTCTCAGGAATCAAATCCCAAGTATGTTAGGCTTATCTTTAATTTTTCATTCATAACTCATCAGTCTTCAAATTGATTGCATGAATATTCTTTTTGGTATTATATTCAGAGGATCACATTGTTTGAAGAAGAAAAAGAGATGCTAATTTAGAGGATGAAAGGCATTGAAACAGCCAAAAATCTATAGACTCATATTGGATGCATCCATGTACAGTTCATGAATGAAAATTTCATATGTGGAGAAAAATGTTGTGTTTATAAATAGTCATCACTGGCAGATTCCATCTCAATTTACATATTGGGAAGCATAGACAGCAACAAAAAGAATTTTACCATTTCTGCCAGTGGGAATTGGAAACTAGAAGCACCAGTATCTAGTACTATCCACAAATATAAGTGCTTTTTATTGAGGGCAATGCTCAGGCTGTCATGACTCATGATTCAGAATTGATAAGTCCAACTCTAATCCTCTGAGTGAATTGTTGAATGGCAATCCACAACTTATCTGCATGGAGAGCAGAATCATATCATAAGAGGTAAAACATTTTCAACCACAGCACATATGAGTAGGTATATATATAGGCTATTTGTCAGGGTCTAGACTGATACAACTCAAAAGGGGACAAGGAAGAGGGAATAGCTTGTATATTCCTGGACCCTTTAGAGTTCCAGGTTTACCAAACTTTTTACCTGCAAGAAATCAGTGATGTTACAAAAGTAGTAATTTGTTTATTCTTATTATGGTCTGATATGTGACCTTTCTACACAAACATTGGGACATCCTACTGCAATGGCCTCCTCTTTGCAAACCCCTCTTCTAAGACTTTAGGGAAGAGCACAGTATACCCCTGGGTGTGTCATCCACCACCATGTCTTCCCACACATGATAACAACAACAACACAATGTTGCTGCCATCATCAGATTCATCACCATCTGCACCACATGACACCCCATCCCCTTCCTCTCCTCACTCACACACACCACAACAACATGATGACAATGACTTGGAGGCAGCAATAGCACAATGGCAATTGGTGACACAATAACAATGGCACAACAGCAACAGCAATGAGGTGAAGGTGAGGGAGACAGATGGGATGCAGTGGGGCACTAGCATGATGATGAACATGATGACAAGGTGCATTCCACCACTCTCCCTCTCCCTCCCCCCTCCCTCTCACTGATGAGTCATGAGTCATGACACAATGACAAGGAGGATGACAAGGAGCAAGGAGGGGGAGCCTGAGGGGCAAGGTGTCAACATGAGGATGACAACAGCAACAATGCAATGATGGTGTCATCTCCATCCCCACCACCATCCTCCAATGGATGACACAATGACAGTGATGAGAAGGAGCAGGACAGAGATAACAATGCCCAACAATGGCACCTCACAACACAAGTCAATGGTGTGATGCTGGCATAATGCCAACTGGCAACATGATAACACAGACACAGTGAATAACAATGATGGTGAGGAGCAGGATGGAGATGATGACAATGATGATGTGGACATGCTAGTGGTGAAGAGCCCTGATGATGACACAACTTGAAAGACAACTTGAATGCCACAAGGCCCACAACATTGACAATGACACAATGACATGGCATGCTGATAGCACCATGCCACATCAGCATGTTGATGATAATGCACAGTGTGCATCCAACCCACAGGTATGGGCATCTACAGGTACCCAGCACAATTCATAAGCTTCACTGGCACCACCAGATGGAAGCTTGGAGGATCAGCTGTACCCATGACTTCAGATATGAAGATCCATCTATGACTGTTTCAAGTTTATGATACTTTCTTATCAATTTCTTACTTGTCTCCTAAATAAATTTGGGTCCAGGGGTGCCCAGAGGGCTGTGGTATACCAACTTGACCTCCTCGATACCGACGTTCTCCGGTCCGGTAACGGCACTTACTAAAAGGGCGTTTTGCTTCTTACGTACGTCCCCCTATCTTTGCTCCTCACTCCTGCTCGCACACATACACTCACCACAACGACAGGCAGCATGTCAGAGCCCGCGTCCCAGTCCGAACTCGCTTCCGCACCCACACCTGGACTGTCGCCGTCCGCATGGGTCTGGTCGCACCTGACGGCGCTCTTTGAGGACGTACACTCTCAGGACACGTTCGACCGCACGTTCTCGCCTGCGTGCGAGGTCCAGCTGAACCACTCCGTGCACCCGCTACAGACGTTCAAGGACGAGATCGCATCTCGCCGGGCCGCTGCGGTGCGTGTGGGCGTGGCATGGCCGGACGGGGAGGACGACGTCGTCGTGGTTGCGACTGATGCGGAGGACGCAGCGGCGACAGGAGAGTCTCCTACTGTCGTGGCTGGCGCGTTCGTCGTCACGCGTTCGCTCCCGTTTCGGATTCGGGTCGCTCATGCGCAGAGACAGACGCATGTGTGTTTCAGCGCCAAGTATGACCCGTTCTCGTGTTCGATAGTTCGCTTGTTTCTGATCCGTCCGGGTAGGATCGAGCAGGACCCGACCGTGCAAGATGGCGACCAGCGCCGTATCACTAGCTTTTATTATACGTTAGTCGACAAGACACCGCCGATCCATTTCCCTGTTCCACGCACGGCTGCGCAGGAGGGTGGGTCTGCATGAGTTATAGGGACATTATATTTCGTGATGTTATATAACACATGTAATGCTATGAACACACGGATTCGAGCCTACCCTTCCGCCATCTCTGCATCTTCGCTTATACCAGTGTCGCTTAGTAGCGCTTCGACGGCACCACGCAACGTCGCAATTTTTGTCCGCATCACCTGGATCGCCTCGGGCAGCAGACGTTCTGGAGGGTAAAATCCCTCCGACTCGATGCAGACTAGGGGTCGTGAGATAAGGGCTCGAGAAGAGAGCGAAAACGCGACATACAAAGGAAATGATTTCGCACCCGCGCGAGCTGGACACATCCCTCGAATTCAGGGTGTCTGTACACCTCACGGCTCATCGACTCGAAGCGCGCCGACTTGTCGTCCACGGTGACTTTTTTCGTGCGTGGATTTATGCGGACGACGCCCGGGGAGAAACATTTTTGGAATTTCTCTGCGAGCTCAGGCGGTACCGGTTTCGCAGGGTTGAGAATAACTTTTGGGAGGAGACGGTAGGATGCGGTAGCTGCGAGAGGCGAGTCAATTGGTACGAACATGAATAAGATCGGGGTCGTTGTGTGACTTACCGACGGGGGAAAACTTGGCGTGGTCCTTGCCGACGCCCTTGACGGCGTGCAGCTCTACGTCGATGATCTGTCCAGGCCGCAGCTTCGCGAGGACGATGTTCGGATTCGTCGATGACGGTGGGTTCGAGGACATGACCGTCCCCTGTTCGCCCTGGGGGACCCACTCGAGCTGGGAGGAGAGCACCTCGGAGTTGACGTAGAGCACTTCCGGGTCCGTCGCGTCCTTTGGCGCGTTTTTTCGGCGCTCGCAGGCGGCTTTGAGTCGGAACACGAGCGTGTTTCTGTCCGTCGCCTGATCGTTTTGTGCTGGCGAGAGATGAGAGAAGGACCCGGAGAGGGACTGCGGCGACTCACGATCTTTGAGGTCCAGAAAGACGGGGTCGATATTGAGAGGGACGAGACCCAAGCGGTGGGCGAGGACTTCGTCGGCGATGACGGAGGTGTTGCACCATATGTACACGCGTTCTATGCATACTGTGGGTACCTACGCATCTTAGCCCGCGTGAGTTGCAAAGAAAAGAAAAGAAAAGAAAAACCTCTGCGATGAGGATGCGTCTGAAGGCGTTAGCGATGGAAGCATCGACTCCGACGAGATCAAAGTCAATGGAGCGATTCGAAAGACGTTCGACTCGGACGACGAGATTCTGTCTAAACTTTTGGAGATCCCAGACGTTGTCTGTGTCTGTGTGATGTCCGGGATAGTCGGTTGAGGATACGTGCGAGACGCGTTCTGGATGTACGCCGACGTGGATTTTGGGATCGAAACTGGCCATGATATGGATTATGTAACATCGAGAGTCTCTCTCTATGCCTCGCATCCGAAAAAGTGAGTACGAACGAATCTTGTGCGCGTATCTCAAACAGGGATCCATACGCAGAGACTTCCAAGCGCGGTACTGTCCGCAAGCGGGAAAGCATCAAACACAAGGTCTCTGAACACCGCAAAAAGACCAAGAAACAGGCGAGAAAGGACAAGGCTGCCGGAAAGAGTGCGTTGCGCTCGCTGTGGGACGACGCTCTCGCTGATCCTCGCTCGCAGTCATACAAAAAAAGTCGAACAAGGATCCGGGTATTCCGAACAACTTCCCGTACAAGGACCAGATCCTCGCAGAGGTCGCAGAACAACGACGTCAGGTATGTTATCTCACGTCTGATCCCCGTGTCTCACCACTTTATCACCAACAGGCAGCTGCGGAGAAGCAGCGTCGGAAGGATGAAAAGCGCGCTACAGTATCAGGCAATGTCTCTGAGAAGAGCCCAACTCCTGAAGACGTCGATATGGACGAAAAAGATGGCCAAGGTTTCGATGGTGTCATGTCACTGAAATTGACCGCCATTCCCAAAAACAAGGACGACGGCAGCGTCGTCCAGGATAGGATACCCACCATACCCGTTTTCCCTGGCCCTGCTACGCTGCGAGAAGCCGTGCAAAAGGCGGATGTGGTGCTGCATGTAGTCGATGCTCGAGACCCTGCCGCAGGCATGAGCGACGCATTGATAGAAGCAGCGAGAGACAAATTGACGGTGTTGCTGAACAAAGCAGGTAGGCCCGACATGTGGAACGGGGTTCTCAAACTCATATGATGTTGCAGACACGGTGCCACGGGAATCTCTCGCGCAGTGGCTCGTACACATGCGCAAGTCCCATACGGTGCTGCCGTTCAGGGTGTCATCTGCATTCATGCCATGTGGGGCATCGTCTGAGCCACAGAAGAAAAAGGCGAAGCCGATTCCCAAGGATGATGCAGTGGGACTTGTGGGACTTTGGAATCATCTGGACAGCCGCCAGTCGAAGAATTGCGAAGAGGTGGTCGTTGCTGTAACCGGAGTGACGAATGTGAGTGTCAACGCGTGATGTGGACCTAAAATTCGTCTCATGTATCGCTAGGCGGGGAAATCGGCCGTGATTAACTCGATTCTCGGCTCTGACGTATTCTCGATATATGATACGTACAAAGCAAGCTCTGCCAAAGGGCCGTTTACTACGACGAGAGCTCAGGAAGTGGTTGTCAAGATGCCTAACAACGAAGCACGGAGAGTGAGGTTGATTGACACGCCTGGGTTGCAGTTTGTGCGGCCAGCAACGATGATGGAGGAAGAAAGAGAAGCGGCGCGAGCAAGGGACGTCCTGCTTCGATGCAGGGGTCGAGTTGATCGGCTGAAAGATCCACTGTTCGGAGGTGAGTGGAGAGTAGCTATTGACGAACGGTAGGCTGACTGGAACATAGCGACGCATATTGTGACGCGTGCGGACACCGAGGATTTGATGCTCGCGTACGGGTTACCAGCATTTGTACATGGAGACGTGACGGGGTTTCTTGCGGGGCTAGCACGGGTGAGCGGACTGATCCGGAAGGTAAGGTTTGAGGGATCTAAGTTATGGGATGCTTATGGCATTGCAGAGAGGCATACTGGATCATGCGGGGGCAGCGCGGATTGTTTTGCGGGACTGGAGCACAGGGAGATTGATGCGGTATAGCATGCCCGGGGATGGTGTGTCTGAGATGACGGGAGAAGGGGACCAAGCGGTGCTGGGAGTGTTGAAGAGTAGGAAGGAGTTGCGAAGTGCGGTCGGTGTGAAGTTGGTCAAGATGGACGCGGGAGTGAGTGACCCGCGTGAGATTGGGTGGGATATGGTGTGGGAAGACGAGGATATGAACGAGGAAGAAGATGAGCACGAGGAGGACATACCGAGTCGAGCGGGGATGGTCTCGTTTGACGCCAATAACTGAAAATGACGTCAGATTTTGTATCAGACTGAATTTGAACAAAACCGCGTGGGCTGCCGCATCAGCAATCAAACTTGCACTTCTTCTTCTTCTTCTTCTTCCTCCTCCTCCTCCTCGTCCCTCGTCCGACGTCGTCGGCCATGGTCAAGCCAACGTTCTTCCAAAAGGTTCTCGGGCGGCCTTCACAGCGGTATTCGACATCAGACGAAACCCGTGACATCTGCCAGATCCAGGACTTGCGTGGATACCGTGGAACATTCGAAGAACCGCCCCAGGTCTGTCTCCGGTAGTTATTCCCCCTCTTTTTTTCTTTCTTATCGAGTCGCTCGTCCGCAGCTTGACCTCCGACATACGGACGACGTAGACGAGCCCTTCTTCACTCCACTATCGTCTCCCCTTCCTTCCCCTCAAAATTCACCCTCTATCACACCCCCTGTCTCCGCAGCATCGTCCGCCCTCTCCCTCCCCGACGCCGTTCGTTCCTCTGCCTCCCTCCCCGACCACGTGTCTTTCGTCATGACGCACAAATCCGATCGCAAGCTTACATACACCGACGAGGACTGGGCGCGGGACGTCCGCTGGCTCGCCGCTCCCCGTACCGATGGCAGCAAACACTCTTCAAAGACTTCCAAGCGCCGTAGTGCCCCTCCAACCATTCCCATCCCGCAGATTCCCGCTTCTCGCTCTACTTCTTCCCTCCCATCCCGCCGCGCTGTGTCCACGCCCCATCCACACCCGCCTCGTCCATCCAAAAATAAGGGTGTCACAAAGGCAAAGGTCAGTGCCGCTCGATCTGTCGTCGGTATGTCCGCCCTGCTCGAGGTCGAAGAGGACCTCGACCCTGATCCGCCTCTGGATCATCCAACCTCAGTTCCTCAAAAATATGCCGCCTCCTCCGTCTCTCTTACCCCTGCCCACTCTCTGGGTGTATACCACAAACCACGCGTGTCATCCCCGCTTCGCTCATCCAAACCTACGAGACAGCGCAGCTTCTCATCTCCGTCTTTGCTCGACCCAGATCACTCGCCTTACCCTTCGATCGCAATTTCAAATCCTTCAAGTTCCCACAGTGCATCATCCCGCTCCCTTGCAGGTTCCTCGAGTTCAAGGTCTCCCTATACATCTCCCCCTCCCAATGTCCTTGATGCACTCGTTGCTCATGTGTCAATTTCCGATTCGCACGATACATTACCTTCTAGCGGCACTCGTGGCTACTCAGGCCTTTTTCTCCCTCGCGCAGCAACCTCGCCCTCCTTGGCATTCGGCCATCGATCTAGCCGAATTTGGAAAATTGGCCAAGCTCAACCCGCCACCGTACGTGATGCCATAGGTGTAGGACTTGGACTCGGTGATCAAGTGGATCTATCCCGCGCGCGTCTCGCCCAGACAACTATGGCTAGCGTTGAGATCGTCCGCGGCATCGCCGCACATTCCGCAGCAAATCGCAAGGCCCATAGGTCCCGCAGAAGCGTTTTCGGCGTGGCGTGGTTCTCTAAAGACAAGCCATCTGCTGCGGCCAAGGAAAAGACCTTGGATACGGACTCCCCGCTTGGCTTTACGGCTTATCGCAAGCCACCTGTTTACGTTGGTGGTGGTTCTGTCCTGGTGCAGGTTTGGGGCGTAGGTCTAGACGGAACGGATGCGCGTCTCGCGGGTATCCACCCCCCACGTGCTGGTCCACCACTCCCTGGCGCTCCGTATGGTACAAAGACGTCAAAGACGGGCGAGAAGGACAAGCCACGATGTCCACCCGCGGGTTATATCCCAGGTCGTTCGTTTATTGGTCGTGTCTTGGAGGTCGGATGGGAAGTCGGGCCCGATGTAGCAAAACGTGGGGATTGGGTCATTGGACTGATGTCCGTCCACAAGGTCAGCTAGCGTGTCTCATCCTCATCTTGGCCAGATACTGACATAGTCAATCCAGTGTGGTGCATTGGCCGAGTTCATACTCGCCGACCGGCACCGGCTTCATCGCGTTCCCAACCCTTTTACGCATTTGAGATACCCGTTTTCGTCCTCCCCTGCAACGGGGACCGCAAACGAAGCGGGCGGTGATGTTTCCAGGCGCCACGACCCCTCATCGCCTTCGGTTGCCGAGGGATGCTTGACAGTCAATGAGCTTGCTCTTTTGCCGCTCTGCGGAGTTCCTGCATACCGCGCCGTTCGCACGTTCCATCAAATTACGCAGAGTATGGGGAAGTCGCAGCTGCCATATGGTAACTCTCATAACGAACTGCATCCCATTCTCCCCCCTCGTGATGATAAACACGACTTCATCGCGGGCGGGGGTCAAGAAGATATACCTGTGCAGGTTCCGTCCCATGACTCGAGACCCCGTGCCCTTATACTCCGTGCGCATGATGGAGCAGGTGCACTCGCCGTCCAAATGCTCGTCCGCGAGGGATGGTCTGTTTGGGCGCATGTGCCTGTCCCATTTGCTTTACCGGGACCCCTGTCAGAATTACCAGACGAATTGAGAGATGATGAAGAAGAGAGGGAACTCGATAACCAGAGAAACATATTGCGCCGCATCGAAGATCGACTACGTGAATGGGGGGTGGACGAAGTGCTCTTTGTCCCCGTTACTTCGATGCCACTTTCTACCTTGTTCGACGTCTCGAACCCGACTTTGGAGGCCATGTCATCCCGGTCGTCGCCTTCCATTCACTTTCCTCGTTCGCCCTCGTCTTCTCCCAGCATTTCTCCCTCTCCGTTCTCCATGTCGTCCACGTCCACCCCATTGTCATCACCTTGCTTGAACGGACTCTCATCAGGCCACCTCCCGTCCCTTCCGTCATCATCATCTCACCAGAATGTGTTCATGACCCCGTACTCCTTCACCGCATTACCGCTCACGCCGTACAACTGTGAACAATCCTCAATCGTTTCTCTCATGTCGTACCTGACCCGATCTCGCGTACGGCTTGATGCAATCCTGGATACTATTGGTGGGCGTGAAATATGGGATGCAGGCAGACAGCTTCTCAGTCGACCCGTCCGTGATGCGTCACGTCAAGATGTCGAGGCACAGTTCACTACTCTGGTCGGCGACTCTCCGGATCGCGTCGTATCAACCGCAGGTGACAACTTCCGTGCTGGTGTACGGGCGTTGCGCCTAAGGGCTGCAAAGGACCAGCACCCATTTGAGGACAGCGGTTACCACGAGGCCGTGACAACCGGACAAGGTAGGGACAAGTCAAAGACCAAACCTCGACCTGTCAACTACTCATGGGTCAACGTCGTCTCTGATATTGACTGGGAGGGGGGTGATGTGCACGACACGCTCTGCACCGTGATGCGGATGGTATCGTCGGATGGCATCAAGCCCATGGTCGGCCCTCCCGATTTCGCCAACGGAGGACGGCGAGATAAGGGAAAGAAGCGGTCGATCTCGATGAGTGCGGAGGGCATGGAGGAAGGATTTTTCGGCAAGGTTGTTCCATTCGAGAACACGCCGGACGTTTTTCTTCCGTGGGGCGGCCTCGAACACGGTGGGACGATCGTGTCCCGGGTGGCGTCCTAGAAGGACGGTATCGGGAGCGAGTAGCGATCGCACCCCCTCATATCATATCTCCTCGGGGGACGATCTCATCTTGATGATTATGTCTAACGTCTTCCTTTTTATCTTTTCATCTCACGAGGTGCTGCGGACACGCCACATACACACACACAGGCACGATTTCCATAATCATCTTGATTCACGCATATCATCGATGCGTCTGTTTTTCATGTTTTATACTTTCTATCCATATATTTTTAGTTTATCACATTTCACACACGAACACAATTGTATGGCGAGCAGAACGGTCTTATTTGATGACATTTTTCATGTATGTAGTATAGGATATCGTGACACACATAGTACACTTGTTAATATTCATAGAATTTCGGGGACATTGTTGCGGACTTTTTTTAGCTGGTTCAGGCTTCGTAGTGAAGGTAAAAACGTTGATAACCAGTCTAATCGCATTACAACGTGTGATCTTGGCGGGAGAGCGATCGCCAAGTCTTATTGTTTATTTGGGCGCTCCTAAAAATATATAAAACGTAAACCATTTTTAAAATTTTAATTTACATGATTAGATTGCTAGGTCATGCGTCGACATTCGACGTCCAACTGCTCGCGAATGACCAGTACGTGTCAGCCATGTCAGCGACACATCACTGCAGTAGCAAAGCAACATAAGTCCTATCACGTAGAGGATATATCCAGGTCCAGCGGTCCAGTATCGAGAACGGTAGCCAAGAGTCGACCGCCCATGTGCAATTCCGCGTACTTGGTCTTGCTAATCTTAAGTAATTCAAACGTAACCATTTCCTTGCAGGTAAACCACCCATCGCCGCTGCGTGGTTCATTACTTCACGAGGGAAATTCATGCTGCAGGTGTCCTCGCATTTGTAACCTTGGAAGTCTTCAGGCATGTATTACCGACATATCGTAAACTTGCCCATGTGCGTCTTCACCCTCGTCTTCACCAATACTTGATTGTGTAACACAAAGTAGTAGAGCGATACGAAAGGCATGGAGGGAGTACAAGCAAGAAAAGTCGGGCAGGAAAGAAAACTTGAGACTTGATCTTTTTTTTGTCTGATATACCGAACCAGGTGCGGCGTCCTCAAGACAGGAAGTAACGAGAAAGTTTGACATACTTGAAGTCTGTTGAACCCTTCACTTGTACGTGTCCGACCCTTTGCGCGAAACAGATAGAAAGATAGAACACGACATATTCAGGGCACAAGTTGTTACTTCACCAACGACCACCATTTTCAGAGGCACCATTGGAGGGGCCATCGAAATCCTTGCGAGGGCTGCTACCTCTCGGCGGGCTTCTCGAGTAACTCTTACGTCTCCTGTAATCAGGTGAGTAACGTCCACTACGAGCAGGCGGACTACGACGGTCACGCCAGTCACGGTTATCACGACCATAGGGGTCTCGCTCCCTGTCACCACCACGGTCATGACGACGATGGTCACGATCCCTATCGCGATAAGAGGATTCCCGGTATGAGTCACGATATTCACGGCTCGAATACGTGTCCCTGTAGGCTCGACGATGTCCCATGTATTCTCCTGGTGTAGGCGCATGAGGACGATCAGTGACCGAATAGTCTACGCGGATGCGGCGCCCATTGAGTTCCTTCTAGTACATTAGCATCAGGCAAAGACAACAGCAGATGGGGCTTACGACGCCATTGAGTTCTTGGATGCAACGTGTTGCCTCTTCCACGGCTGACATTTTGATGAAACCGAAGCCACGGGAACGATCGGACTAGAAGATATGGGTTAAGGGTTAACTCCTAATCTGGACATGGACAACATACCCTTTGGTCATAGACAATGGTCACTTTTTCAACTCTCCCAAACCGACTGAATTCCTCATCCAAATCACGTTCCTGGGTTCTAATGCTCAAGCCAAACACACCCAACACAGCGGATGGGTTAGGCGCCTGCTTTGCCGAATGAGGTCGAAAAAGAGAAAAGGAAAATATGCAACGTACAATAGGAGCATGCGAAGGTCGTTTAGGGGGCGGCGACCTACGGCGGGTGTTGGGGCTTCTAAAACCATTGTTACTACGGGCGGGACTGCGCGAGCGCGAACGTGCACGGGTAGCATCACGGTCGCGAGGTTCTGAGGTAGCTGGTGCCGGAGCGTTGTAAGCGTCTGAATATGGATCCACTGGAGGAGCTGCAGCTTCACCGTATTGCGACTGAAAACGAACAAGAAATTTTAGCTGGGTCTCAAACTTGGCGGGGTCCGTTGAACGCACCATGATTGTTCAAGTTTGAAGAAGAAATTTGCTCGTGTTTGTATCCAAGTTGAGATTCAAGTTCAGACCCCGCGAACTTGAACCTTATTTTGTAATGCTGTATAGTTTTGTAAGCCCCCCGTCGTTGGAACACCTGATACCCAACACAACAGCAAGTGCCGGCAAAGGTCAAAATGGTGAGCCCACCGTCCCAAACGTCGTCCAGGCATTGTTTAACCGCATCTTCGGTAGGGTATCGATCTCAAGAATCATCATGTCAAGAAGACCCAGCGAACGGCCCCCAAGAGTGAGGATCCCTACCTCCTCTTGTTGGTCAAAGTACGCACGCGTCCCCACTTTAAAAATGCTGATTCTGATCGTGATTCAGTTGTACCGTTTCCTCGCACGTCGTACCGACTCGAAATTCAACAAGGTCTGATGACTCCAACTTGATCCAATGTTTTGCTACTCACGT
>JBBPLX010000872.1:0-14047 GCA_038090015.1 Leccinellum albellum
ATCTAGAGGAAACCAGAGAGTAACAGCAAGATTTGCAACACCTCCAAGGTGATGGGAGTGGCATGCCAGACTGTCAGGCAATGATATATGGAGACAGGATGGTGAGCAGTAGCAGGGGTGGTGATTTTCAAAATGGAGCTGCTGATGTTGTGCTACTTATAGGGGTCACACAGGGTAGATACTCATGAAGAATATCTTACTATGAATCAGAAGGGGATCTGAAATGAAAACTAACTAATGCAGTGTCATGAGCACTGCCATATGTTGAATGGAACCAGAGGATTCAGGACTTTACTTGTTATTTCTAGTTTACCAACATTAAAAAGTATGAATGAGATCATTACAATGCCAGAGAATATTTTCCCCTTGAGCCTGGAAGCATAGCTATTGAGAAATCTGCATAAGGTCACCATCCATTTCAGATCTCCAACTGATTGAAGTAATTCATCTATAGGCTCTTTCATCACATTTGAAGCCTATTTTATAGGCATAATAGAGTCCAGAGCAAGAGAAAGAATAGGCAATGTCAATCTCTGAGTGTCAAAGAGAGTTGCAATGAGCCATATATAAAGAATAAGAATATGTATGTAACACAGGGAACTGGTTCCATCATAGTTGCCCTGGGTGGGGTTATCCAACACTAAAGATACACATTTACACCAGTTACCTACTAGGAGGCAATGATGCATACAGGAAGGATGTTGTGAGCTGTGATGAATCAATGAAGGAGCCTATCAGTGGAGAGTCCTTTACATTATTGAAAGTGCTAAGCTTACTACACATGTAAATCAATATCTAGGGCTATAAAAACTATGTCACAGAGTTCCATTTGACATAAAGATTGTTGTATTAAAATTTGACAACAAGTTTATAGGCAAAAATAATAATAGGGGTGTCTGTACAGATCTGCCAATTGGAGGGTCAGTTTGCTGATATGGTAAAGTAGAGTCTCAGGACGATTGAAATGGTTATCGTAGGTGAATTCACACGGATATGATTCGATCGCTCGTCAGGTCAATGTCCACCATCAGAACCCATCCTTCGTTGGCCACAGTCTCGACAGAGGGCAAGCATACAGCCTACTCATTGTCCCCGTCTGACACTCTACAGCTGCCCCTTCTGCTATCGGGCCATACTCACAGGCCATCAAGGCTGGCGACCTCGTCTTTGTCTCTGGCTGCATCCCTCTCGTCCCAGCGACTGCCCAGGTCATCGATGGCGGCATCATCCCACAGACTAAACAGGCACTTGCCAACCTCAAGGCTGTCCTTGAATCCAGCGGCACTGATGCCGGTCGCGTTGTCAAGACCACTGTAAGTTTGCCGGTTCACCCCGATTTTCATCTAGTACTTACATCCCGCAACAGGTCTTTTTGAAGGACATGAACGACTTTGCCACCGTCAACGGCATCTACGCCGAGTTTTTCGGTGGCCACAAACCTGCTCGTTCCGCTGTCGAGGTCGCGCGCCTTCCCAAGGACGTTCTCTTCGAAATTGAATGCATCGCAAGGTAGGTAGAATTTATCGTCACCTAGCATTGACAAGCCCTGATCCGTCTGTACCTACATCAGCCTCAAGAACTGAGCATCCGCGGGGACGTCGTTATCAACATGTATTACTCTCTACAGATGTTACAAATAGTAGTACATGTCCCGAGCAAGCTATCCAATACCCCGTGCCAGGCACATTGATGCGGACCTGACTGCTAATTGAGGGATGATCAAAACCATGAATACTCTATGCGTGTGCTGGGATATCTAATGCGCAAAATAGATCACTAACATCGTGCGAGGATAGGCTAATATGATGGACACCGGTGATTATAAAAAGAACGACAAACCGAAACGAGACGAGTCTGATACTTGCCCAGCCAATAGATAGGGGTCCCAAGGGAATGTGTAGCGCGAACAAAATAATAGAGTCAGATGGGGCGGCACGCGTTGCGTTTGTGTCCGTGGGTAGATCGAATAAGAAGAAAAAGAAAAGGAAGTCCATTATGACAACTTGTGGGATCCCGTATCGATTAAGCGACGGTAATGAAGTGCGGCCAGGAAACGTGCGACGTCCGTGTTGACTTCACATGATGATACAATCCTTGCTCGAAGTCGCATTCTTTCCATCGGAGCCATCCGCTCGCAGCACAACAGATTCTGAGCGACCCGGAACAGGACTGCCCTTTAGGCGCTGCTGTGCACGTTTGTCACCAAGCTCAGCTGCCTTCTTGAAGTACACCATGGATCTGTTGACGCCTTTATTAAATAGCGCGGATGACAATGTGTGATGCACCACATACTCTTTATGGTCTGGCGGTGTTCCGATACCGACTTCAAGAAAATACCCAATTGCATACATCGCTTTGGAAAGTCCGGCATCCGCAGCCCTCTTTGCCCACAAGTATGCTTCAGTGTCCGATTGCGGAAGCACCCCCGGCGACCCAACCAAATACCATGCTGTGAGTGCAAAACACGCGTCGCGATGATTTTGTTGAGCAGCAATATTCTGGCCGCAGCGTCAGAGCGCGACACTGGGGTCCGGCACGGACTCACATAGTAATGAATGGAGAGTGCAGGGTCTTGAGGACAACCCAACTTGCCGTATTCGTAGAACTCCCCTAAGCGATACGCTGATGGGGCATATCCAAGTTCTGATGCCTGGGCAAGAAGTTCAACAGCGTACTCTGTATCCACAAAGACGACGTTGTACACGCCCTTTTCGTGCAACAGAGACAGTTCGTGGAGGGCATGTGGGAACTCGGCTGTGGCATGCTCTGCTGAGCGTTTGAGCCACTTAACGCCCTCTCTGGGGTGCTTGGCGAGACCAAGTTCGCCGTTGAGTTCTACTATACCAAGACGGTACATGGCACCCGGATGGAGTGCGGCAGCCGCCTTGCGAAAAAACTGGAGTGCCTTGGGAGATTCACGTCTGCAACCCCAGCCGTTCTCACAACACGTGCCGGCACGGTAGGCAGCGTCAGGATGGCCGTGCTTTGCTGCGAGCACGAACAGAGGGTAGGCACGATCAAAGTCCTGCTTGCCTTTGTATGTACCTATCCCGTTTGCGTAGCAGTCTGCGAGGAAATACTGTGAGGCAGGATGGCCACGATCGGCGAGACGCTTGAGGAGAGCGAGTGCCTCTGTGACGAGGTTGTCCCTCTTCTCGATAGCCTTTTCAATATCCATGACGTTGCCTGGGGTGGGTTCCGGTATGGGGTATGTCTTTGAGGCGTCGATCATGAAGACGGCGAATTCGAACTGAAGATCTGGATCCTGCGTTTTCTTTGCATTGGCACGATAGAGTTCAAGCGTGCGGTCGTGGGAGAGAAGTGAAGCTTGATTGCCTGGACGGAGATGGGAGTGATCAAGAAGGGGCCCTGTTGGCTGTGGTGTCGGAGATGGAGCACGGGCGGAGCGAGGGGCGGTGATGGGGCGGGCAGGAGTGGAGTCGACATTCTGTGGAGCATAGAAGTCGTCTGGTTCGTGGTTGTGGTGGGTGTCGAGCGCGCCAAGCGGGATGTCGTCGGGGTCGTACGCGGCGTCGGCGGGCTGCTGGAAAGGTGAACCGGAGGGGCGGGAATGCGACGGGCGGGGACGGGCGGGAGTACCAAAATCGGGACCGTAGAAGGAGTTTGGGCGGGACTGGTCCTGGGCGTGCATCATGGCGGACGAGAAGCAAGCCTGTACCAACACAGCTTTACCACTAACACTATTATTATGCAGTCCCTCCGCTCAGGGCGTCCCTCAGCGCCGTCAAGACCAGTCAAAAGACATGCTTCAAAGCTCGCAAAGACCCCATCGACGAGGCAAAATGCACGCAAGTCCACCGTGGACGACAAGATGAAGAAGCGCATGTCATTCAGATATGCAGATATATCAGCACCGACGGACGCATCAGTGCCACCGCTCCCGACCATCCCACTCGGCCTCAGACCAGGCTTACCGCGCGATCCAGACGAGATCGTGCGCGACATCGCCCAGGTCAAGGAGGATCCGCGTCTCCTGGACCAGCGTCTCTTGGACAAGGAGGACTTTGATCCAGACGACTGTGTGTCTCACAAATGACGCCAATCATATCACAAAGTTGACGACCAACATCACTAGACCTCAAGGCGAAGCTCGCCAACTCGACCGAGGCAGAACTCAAATCCCTCCAGTCCTCCCTGCGCTCCATCAAGGACGACACCGCCGTCGAGCTCCAGCGCAACGTATTCAAAAAGTCAGTCTTATCTCTCCTTACAGCCCATCGTTGAACTCCCAAATGATACAGCTATGCCGAGTTCGTGCTCGTCTCAAAGGAGATCGGTGTGCTCGAAAACGAGATGCTCGAACTCAAGGAGAGTCTACAGGAATGGAAGAGCATGCCGTCTCTGTTGCACATCGACGAATCCGCATCCGTCGCAGGTCTATCCCTCTGTCCTTACTCATGTCACACAACTGATGCCGTCACTCAGAACGCCGGCGTGCCGCACGCTCATCTGTTGTGGATCTCCGCATCCTCTACGCCTCCCAAATGCAAGCGCTGCATTCACAAATATCCGGTTCTGCCAAATTTGCGCCCGCCACCTCAGGCAGGCATGTCGTCGCTGAAATGGACGGCATCTGGGAGCTGAACGCGGCTACCTACAAGGTCATCAGCATGGTTCGGTTTGTCATCTTGGATGATGCTGTCTTAGTCGCCAGGAGACGCAGGGGCGGTGCTCCTACAGCTGGGAGCAGCAACGCTGCCGAAACTACAGGCAAACTCGTCGCGGAGCGGTGCTGGCCCTTGAACGAGATGTTGGTCCTCGACACGAAAGATACTGCCAGTAAGTCGCGTCTGATCTGTATTTCGTCTTCTGACTCCCTGCAGGCATGACAAATGTCTTCAAAGTTCGTCACAGTAAGGAGACGCACGTCTACCGTACCGACGCTCCCACCGACAAAAAGGCGCTGCTTGGGCAGTTCCGCCAAGTGGCTGAGGAACTGGCAGTTCGAAGACGTAAGGAACGCGAAGGCGAACATGAACGCAGGAAGAGCTTGTGGGCAGGAGCTAACTCCGGGGCTGAGGTAACGTCCGTCATGTCGCCTCGATTTGACACCATTTTCACGTCCATCAAGCAACGCGCATCCGCGGTGTTCAACCTTGACAGACTTCCCCCGCTTTCTGAGTGGATGTCTGAGTTGGCACGCGCTGCCAATTCTTCGACGACTATTTCCACAGGGGTGTCCAGCAGAGCTAAAAGCGACCGCAATGCGCATGCACTATCTGAACTCTCGGATGGCTTGACGGTTGCTATAGCGCTCCGTGCATGGCCTCGCGCTGTCGAGTTGGCTGAGTCTGCACGAATCCATCCTAGTCTGTCCCCACTGGTTGCCGCGCTGACGTCTGCTCTGCTGGACGCGCTTGCTCGACCCAAGAATTCAAAGTCCACGTGCGTCGAACTTGTTGGTCATTTGCTACGTCTTGGTGCTGCGGCTCGTGCCCGGGAGACGTTCCTGGCTGCCAGAGGAGCTGCAATCAAGGCTTATGTTCGAGCCATCACGTTCGAAGGGCATGTCGGCCTCTACATTCACCAACTCGCGGTGGTGGTGTTTACAGCGATCAAGCACACTGCAGACTGGTTTCTTGCTGGATTCGTGGAGCATGAAATGACCTCTGGTGAGTCGTCTCTCGAACGAGGTGAAATACGGCTCACACAGACCCAGGCTTTATCGATTGGGCGAAGAAGCAAATCGAGTTGTATGCCGAGATGTTCAGGAAACAGGTCTACAGCTCGGACGTGGACCAGCCAATGATTGACGAGGCGCTCAAGATTACTCATTCACAGAGCCGAAAGGTCTGTGCGCTCCTCCTGTATATCGTTTAAGCTTGATGTCCACTCAGTTGCTGCAAGAGTTTGGCCTCGACTTTCGCTACCTTTTCGATGATCTCCTGGCTCAGCATCCCAAAACTGTATCTACATCGACTACGCCTACCCCCCACCATAAGCCCATCCGACTCGCGATTCCACCTTCGTCCTTTTCACGGACGTCGAATTCGTCCAACTCACCATCTCCATCACCTTCAGCCGCGAACCCGCCCTCGACACCGACGTCCCGTCTACGTCGACCTTCAGTGTCCAGAGGTGATTCGAGTAGTGTTCCTTCGACCCCAGTGAGACCTCGGCTTCCGAGGTCCTCAGACAGTCTGAGAGCTGCTGGGCCGGTACCGCCGCGTTCGACAAATAGGCCAGGTGCTGTGGCTACAACGCGTTCTGCGCATATTGCGGTTCCTGACCGGGAGGGGATGATTTAGTTCCAAGCTCTTTCGTTCTGTACACATCCGAGTAGAATATAGGTACATACATATTCTAATGACGTGTCATGGGGACGCGTCAGTCACGCGTGACCATACGCGTCTCATCTCACCTGACTATGACCACCCCCATCGAACCCAACCCACCGCGATGGAGTCCATCGACAGACCCGACATCCATCGTTATTCCAGGACTCGATACCAACGCAACTATAAACGACCAGATTGACCAGATCGAACAGCTGATCACCATCAAGTTGCAGGTGAGCGCGGGATGTGTGTGTCCCAGCAATGAGTGAATGATAATCGAGCGGGGGCAAGAACATAGATGCCAACTTTTCGCGGATTCAACATTTGATGTCAACGAGACTTTTGCCGGCTGTGAAGCGCTATGCGCTCGGCACCGAACCAGTTCGTGAGGCAGCAAAGGTATGGTTTTGCCTCATTGTTATGCTCACCGTTTCACGCCTTTGTTCTAGTTTTGGACGTCGTTTTATGAACAGGCCGCGCAAGTGCACATACCGACTCTCGAAGATGCCGAGTACGACGCTGCGCAACCTGAAGACGAGCAGACGCAGCCGTCCGTCGTTCCTGCGTCCGGATCGGCGTTCGTCTCTGGGGTGCCGGGTAATCCAGACACCAGCGTTACTCACTCATCCTCGGAAATCATCGCGGCACCATCGTACGATGTCACGGCGTCCGAGAGCTCGTTTATGCCTGCCTCCAACGCGGTGTCTTCAACGCCGGCACGTCCTGAGCACGCGCCCGATCGCACGGTGGACGAACAGCCCTCGTGGAGTGCTTCTCTCGAGTCCCCGATGGTCCGGCTCAAGAGCGAACTCCAACGGTTTGCGCGCGAAGAACTGGAAGAGGAGCAAGAGGCTTCTGTTTTGCAACCGGACGCGTCGTCATATGCGGACAGCATCATGTATGAGGAGGAGGATACCATTCAACAGATCCCATCTGTTACGGAGACTGAGAAAAAGATCTCTTCGAGATTGGCTCGCGAGGAACCCCAAACAAGGATTCAATCCTTGAATGTACCCCGGAGCGCGTTGCCTACTCCTCGTGCAAACGTGACGAACGCCCGTGTTTCCCCACTCAAAGTCAAGCTAAAGACGCCAATTGCTATTCCAAAACATATACAGACTTTCCTCCCTGCTAAGCTAGAGAACGAGCCAGCATTCCCGTCGCCCCGTCGCCCCCGATATGAGCGGAGCCCCAAAAAGCCTACTGGTCCATCTTCATCGACGTCTATAACATCTGCATCCTCGTCCATTCTAGATATCCCCTCTCTAACACAACAACATGTGTCCGACTCGAACCCGGAGCCAAAACTCCCTACATTCAATGACTCCTTTGATGATTCGATAGATCTAATGCAGGGCATGTCTCCCCCACGGACGTTGGCATTTGCAAGGGCACCCAGGTCCAGTGTGGGGCTTGGACTCTTGGCGCCACTCGGGCGAACACCCGGAAAAGATTTGTTGCCTACTCTTGGGAGAACTCCTGGGAAGGAGGCGGCAGACCGCATCAGACGGGACCTACTGGGCGACATGCAGAGCCAAATAGGATCCACGAACAGCGCCGCGTCGAACAAGATGAGAACGCCTGCGTTTGGGTATGGCACGACCGCACCCAAGGACGACACGATGAGTACGATTCCTACCCCACCTTCGCTCTCGCGGTATATGCGACACGCGTATCCTTCGTATACGGATAACGACACCGACACTAGTTTGGCCACCATGATGCGTCGTCTCGGGCTTGAAATGCCAGAGGCTATTGAAAAGACTGAACCAGCTGAATCAGCTTCGCATTCGAGGGCCTCGGACGGGAGCCATACGCTTGCACCTCCTCTGAGGGAGGGAGAGCTGCACACTCCGGAGCATTCAGGGTTGGACTTGTTCGATCAACATCAAGGCGAACAAAGCGCGATCCGACTTGGATCATCACATCCTTTGGATATAAACGAAAACTCTGATTCCGATTCCGACTCGCTCATTGATGAACCGATTCACTCTAACCATCCCTCTACGGCGTTCCTTATGGCAGCATCGCGTGAAATCGGACCCGACGATTCGTTTGGGTCATCCAATTCGAACCATTCGAGTGATTCATTGGATGAGGACGAATTTGGCGATGGAAATGAAGCTGCGGTACACCCATTTGCGCGTGCGCTTGCAGGGAGCGTGGAAGAAGGGGATGGGTTCGACGATAGCTTTGATTCCGAGGGTGGATACGATGCGGCGGATCATGGGGATGACGCATCGGAGACCGTGTTTGGAATTCGGCCGGCACAGCGGCGACAGCAAGGGAGGGAACCTGGGCAACTGAGAATGCTCGGAGAGGATTTATTGCAGGATACTATCGGGATTGGAGGGCAGCTAGCAAAGGCGGGGAGAATCGAAGAGAGCCCAACGCCGTACGGAAGGAATTGAGAAATAGATCACGTGATTTGTCGGATGAACGGAAGGAACTTGCGAGCCGGCACTTGAGAGATTCCATGCACCGTCTTGACCACTAACTAAGCTCAAGGATGATACCCACTCAACGTACTGCATCGCGCTCTCTTGCCCGGATGCGTGTTCAGACGGTGACGCAGGCACCACTGGTCGTTTACTCACACACTGCCGTGCGCACCGGGAAAGTGATGGCTCGCACAAGTATTCCACCAAGGACCAGGCGCCTAGCTCACCCCACTAGCGTATCCTCTTGCCGAAGCCTCGCAACTGCTTCTCCGGGTGAGTGAAATAGGCTTTGTGTCAAATCTCGCACACACTCAATCTCCTGTATTTTCATAGCAGATCCCATGTCCCTCCCGCTCGCGAAGAACCCTCATTTCGACAAGATACTTGTTGCCAACAGGTATGCCCATTCGCTCCGTCGTGCGTCGTTCGTTCATACCTTGTTCCAGGGGTGAGATCGCCTGTCGTGTGATCCGAACGGCGAGGAAGTTAGGGATCAGGACGGTAGCGGTGTATAGCGAGGCGGACGCGGGGTCACTGCACGTCCGCGATGCCGACGAAGCGTATTGCATCGGTCCCGCGCCATCGGCCGAGAGTTATGTGCGTATTGTTTGCTTGATGCAGTTGATGCGCGAGGCCATCTTGGAGGTTAGGATATTGACCTTTGACATAAATCGTAGTTGCGTATGGACAAGATCATTGAGGTGTGTCACAAGAGCGGTGCACAGGTCCGTTTTGTTCCTTTCCGTTGTTCTTTTAGGGCGGAGTGTTGACGAGGGTGTGGCGATCGATTAGGCTGTCCATCCTGGGTAAGACCACGTTCCTTGCATTCTGATGTTGTTGTGACTTGAATGGGCGTGTAGGTATGGGTTCCTCAGCGAGAATGCCAAATTCGCCGAACTTCTTGCGAAGGAAGGGATCGTATTCATAGGCCCGCCTTCGAGTGCCATCATTGCTATGGGCTCCAAGAGGTGAGTATACATCTCATCAATGCGCTTCGCCCTGTGATGATCGAGAAAAACAGCGAATCCAAGAATATAATGTCTGGTAGGTCCTGCTCTGTCTAGCTTGGCCTTGTAGCGATGTTGACGTTTCTGCATCAAAGCTGCTGGTGTCCCGTGCGTTCCAGGCTATCACGGTGATAACCAAGATCCTCAATTCATCTTCAACGAAGCCGAGAAAATCGGTGGGTCGTCATGGATCGCTGGTCGAACGTGATTGTCAACTAAGTTTCTCTTCTTAGGCTACCCTGTCTTAATCAAAGCCATTCATGGCGGAGGTGGAAAAGGCATGCGTGTCGTGTCAATGCCTTCCGAGTTCATGGAGGCCCTGGAATCTGCAAAACGTGAATCGTTGAAAGCATTTGGTGATGCCGACGTCCTAGTCGAGAAGTACATCGAGCGCCCGAGGCACGTGGAAGTACAAGTCTTTGCAGATACGCTCGGTGGAGTGGTCAGTCTCTGGGAGCGAGATTGCTCCGTGCAGAGACGGAACCAGAAGATTATCGAGGAGGTGCGGTGTACTGTTGCTTGCCATGGATGGTCGGTTGACGTCCGTGTGCAATAGGCTCCTGCACCCGGCCTTTCTCCCGAACTTCGGGCAGATCTGTCTGAGAAGGCTGTCGCTGCTGCGACAGCGGTCAGCTATGTTGGCGCGGGTACTGTGGAATTTATCTTTGATAACGATACTCAGAAGTTCTACTTCATGGAGATGTGAGCATTCATGATGTTTTGTCCTATACAGTGGAGCTAAAGCCGGAGGTAGGAACACGCGTTTGCAGGTGGAGCACCCTGTCACCGAAATGATAACTGGTCTAGACCTTGTGGAATGGCAGCTCGAGGTATCGTATGGGCCATAACGCGATTCCGTCGTGACTTACGTACGTGACAGGTTGCAGCTGGTAATCCGCTTCCTCTCACTCAGTCCTCCGTTCCTCTGGTCGGACACGCGTTTGAGGCGCGAATCTATGCAGAGAACCCCCGAAACGATTTCCTTCCAGACTCAGGTCGGCTACTATACCTCTCGACACCTACCCCAACACATGTCTTTGCACCTCCGCTACTACCTTTGACTTCAGAATTGGCCGAGCCTTCACGGCGTGTTCCTGATACCTCTGCTGCGATTACCCCATCACTCCGGCTCGAGCAAGGCTTTACCGACGGTGCTCAGATTGGTGTATTTTATGACCCAATGATTGCCAAGCTTGTGGTTCACGGACGGGATCGGAGCGAGGCCTTGAGAATGCTTAGACGAGGACTGGAAGAATATAAAGTGGTCGGCGTTTCTACTAACATCGAGTTTCTCAGAACGCTTGCAGGCAACAATGCATTTATTGAAGGAGACCTCGAAACAGGGTTCATCAAGAAACACCATACAGAGTTATTCCCCCCGGTGACGGACCCCTCATCAGAACTCTTAGCGCAGGCTGCGCTGTATATCTTCCTTCGAGATCAAGTAATTCCATCAGCCATGCAAAGCCCGTGGATGACTCTCGGGGCACGAAGGTTCGGAGGGAACGTCTACGAGCGTACCATTACGCTGTCGAAGGACGAACCTTCCGCTACCCATACCGACGTCACGCTCAAACACACATTGCCTGGTCGCTTTGATATTGTTGTGAATGGCCCTTCTCGGGCGACATTCAAGTCGGTTTCTGCGCGTCTTTCTTCACCCACAACCCTTGCTGCATTCTCGACAAACATGACGATCGTCTCGCAACTCCCACCGCCGGCCGTACCTGCCTCGACCTCTTCGAACACGATGGAACGCCTGCATCTTTTCTCGATGGACGGGAAGAAGACGACGCTTGCGATCCCTCCTCCCACATGGCTCTTGTCGTCCGGGGGAGATGTCCTTGCCGCGCACAAGGGCGCGCTTCGGGCACCGATGCCAAGCTTGGTTGTCGAGGTGCGTGTCACTCCAGGGCAACGCCTCGAGAAGGGACAAGTGGTGGTCGTTTTGGAGAGCATGAAGACGGAGACGGTCTTGAGAGCCGAGGTAGCTGGTGTGGTCAAGTCTGTTGAGTGCGCCAAGGGCGAGATGGTAGAAGAGGGGCGGGAGCTGGTGGATATTGAAGAAGATGAGGCAGACGCAGTGCAATAAGCCCGTTTGTACTTGTACTACGTATCTGTTTCGAGGCAGATTCTTGGACTAGGGTATTGTGACGGTGCGAGCACCAGTCGCCGTCAACTCGTCAACTGCAACGTAGAGTCGATCCGTGGTTAGATATATTGGGCTCTCGGACTATTAAACTGGTTATGTCAATGTTGGCTTTCAACGAAGACACAAGAACTCAAACACGACGATCATCACTTCGACGAAAGAGTCTGAGGGAGATGGCACAGAGTGACTCTACGCCGGTCCCCTGGGATATCATATCGAAAATTATCAACACACGACTGTAGCCTCATGGTACGCCTCAAGGCTATGTACTAATACAACACCGCGAGAAAGACGTACTTGTTACCCTTTGACCCTCTACTCCCATTATTGTGCCAGAATCGTTACATCTGAGTTCCGCGATTGATGTATTCCGCAGAAAAGGGTAGGTCCCTCGTTGTTCGAGAGTACCCAGGCCCGCGATAACTGTTTGTCGACACCTGCTACCAGATCGCTTGAAAGTAATCGAAATCCAGACTGGACTCCATGGTGTATACTCAATTTCAAGTTGCTTTACTGCGGACGGCAAGCAGGTATTCAGTGGTGGTTCTGAAGGGATGATTCGCCGATGGCAGGTTGATGATGGATGTGAAGTTGGCTCAGCAATTCACGCAGGGTGTGCTATCTGGGCCACCGCGCTGTCAAGGGATCACAAGTGGCTGGTGTGCGGGTTGGCTTCACATCCGTATGCCAGCGTGTGGAATGCGGAAACTCACACGAAAGTTCTCGACGCTGTGGGTCACACAGGCGGGGTGCTATCGGTTGATATTTCTTCCGACTCGACGACATTTGCCACGGCTGGGTTTGAAGATAATTGCGCATTTATCTGGAGTATCACCACAGGCCAACGGCTTGTTGGCCCACTGCAGCATGGCTCCGGGGTAGTTGCAGTTCGGTTTTCTCCGAACGCTGGCTATCTCGCCACTGCGACTGGAACGTCAATCAGAATCTTTAACAGCGACAATGGCCAACAATTGCTCGATATCCCGTGCCTATTCACACAGAACATATCCTCACCACTTGCCTGGTCATCCAATGGTTGTCAAATTTTTGCTACCTCTCAGCCGTCCAACGAAGCCAAGTGTTTTGACACATCCTCAGGGTCCTTGCTCAGTACATGGCCCCTTCCTACCAGTGGCAGCTCCGCAGGTGTCTCTTCTATTGCAGCATCGTCCAATCAAAAGTTTATCGCCATTACCAAAGGCACCTCGTTGTCTTTTCAGGATGCCTTGACACACAAGCAAATTGGTTCCATGATCAGTCACGCCAGTAATGTCTGGTTCATGACGCTTTCCCCTGATAGCGCCTACGTTCTTACTGGCGAAACAAACGGGAAACTTATCGTGAGGAGTCTTCTTGGTGTTCTACCAGACTCGTACCTTACAGGAGATGTAAGTATTTCTGCTACTATACGCCGATAAATCTCAAACGTGATATCGCCTATCATTTCCTCAGCGTCGTGAGTTTGTTAAACGATGGTGATTTTTTGCCAATTCTAATCCGTTTGTATCAGAATTTCCACTCATGCAAATCAGCGAAGAGACACTTGAAGCTTGGACTCGGGGTGACTTGACTTGCACGGAACAAGTCCTGACAGAAAATATCCTAGATATTCAGGATCCTTCTCGTCATTCGCAATACCTCGCTCAACGGTCCTTCATACGGTCCCGTTTGAAACAATACAACCTGGCGATAGATGATGCAAAAAAGGTAACCTGTCAATTGTTTTTGGTTTTGTCACACGTGTTAATAACTATCGCACATCAAGTCTGTCGAGATTCAGCGCTCTGTAATCGGTCAGATTGCAATCACAATAGCCCGCGCGGCTAATGGCGACCATGACGCTGCCATGCGTGTATTTGACCTCGTATTCACCAATGGATCCTTGCCCGAAAGCAATTTTGTTTTACTTATCAAGGTATGCGCCTCCTGTTCTCGTCGCGGTTTGCATTAATACTTGATTTCATGCAGGCCATCATCCTGTTTCAGTGTGGAAGACACAATGAAGCTATTTCGCGAGTTGAAGACTTGATTGACGCTATGGATGACAAGACTATATATGTTGCAATCCGGGTATGTAAATTCTAGGATCACTGCCCAGCATGAAATGATGAACAGGTCGTATTCAGGCCCGAATGTGTATCATCCTTA
>JBBPLX010000873.1:0-14000 GCA_038090015.1 Leccinellum albellum
GGAGAGTAGCTGGAGAAGTCTGGGACAGTCTGGACAGATATAGGGGTTCTGGGGGGAGCTGGGACAGTCTGGGAGAAGCTGGACAGAGCTGGCCAGTTAGGCACCTTGCTGAGAGTGCTGGGGGTGCTGGGGGTGCTGGCCAGCTCTGGACAGACTGTCACACTCTAGACAGCTAAGGGTTGGTTTGCTGATGGTGTTCTGTTGCTTTCTTGCGTGATAGTCTTGAAGGAGCGAACGGGTTCTCCAGCTGTTGTCCGAGCGCATCTTTGATCTGACGTGTTTCTGCATTCTGAGACTCCCGTGGCAATGTCTGAGCACCCTCGATGTTAATCAACTGCTGCAAGGTGCCCCCTGTGCCCTGTGAGCTGTGTTTTGACCTTCGCAGTGTTTCATTGGTAGCATTGTCTGTACAGTGGACATTACCTGTAAGCTTGGGCTTGCGTTTGATGGGACCCATGATAGCAGAAGAGAAAGTTACTGGACGAAACCATTTGCTGAGTAGAAATTGAGAATCAGAGGGATCTCGGCAATTGAACTTTTAAGTACACAACTCCCGAAAAGGTCGACTAAAACATCCATTTGCTTAGTAGTCTCCACTAGGATACAACACATTATGTATCTTTACTCAGGACATACAAACAGGTAGAAGAACGAATGAGCTACTGGTAATGTACTACAGCCTTGCGGTTTTGACAGGGCCACGAATGCGATGCATAATCCGCCTCTTCTTGGACTGGCGACCACCCCCTAAGTCCATGATCATGCTTGTCGAAAGTTCAGGTTTGTAACACTCTGCTTTGTTAAGGAAATACGGCTGAATGAGGTCCCCTGGTGGTTCACTGTTTGCAAGCTCCGAGCATGCGCAATGTAGAATTGCGATAACTGCGTCATGGTGGAGTGGCTCACTTCCAGTTCCTTCGGAATAACGTCGTTTTTTGCCTAAGCGTGATTTCCGCAAGTGCCTTGTGTATATTAATTGGTCTTCGACGAGATAGCAAAGTTCACTGGCACAGGCACCGAGGGAGTTGTAGTAAGGGGAGATATCACGAAGGTGGGAGCCAGATGATATACACCCATGTTTGTTGAGTGTGAGCTGGCGTAAGTCATTACCGTTATACCACCCCTCAATGATCATTGAGTGTGGGCCTTCATCGCGGAACTTGCTGTGCGGTCCATCATAGAGTAGTATAATCCAACACAGGATGTAGACGAAAGATTCGAGATCGTGAGCAGGAGTGTGCTGCACGGTGTCGTCACGGAGAAGGTCAACAGCCATGAATGGAAGTGTGCCCTGATTGAACGTGTGAGAATATTAGGTTCCAGTTATAATCTCGGCCCACTTGACTCACCGTACACACTCCAGGTCCTACCTTGCGACTTGATGCATCCAATTTTATCGCATAATCAAAATCAATAAGTAAACCCCGTACCCTAACAGTGCCATCCGGGAGTCTTTCCTCAAACATCAACGTATTATTGATGCTGATATCCCGGTGTAAGATCCCAAGGGATATCATTCGCTTGTGGGCTACTTTGATCAGGAACAGTACCGTACCATAGTAGAAACGAATCGCTTACCAATAATGAGATCAAGTAAACAAGTAGCAACCTCTAGCGGTGTTGCAGCATGTGTGATTGGGCATCCGGCAGGGGTGAGAACGAGTTGTCGATGGATGCGGTAGTCACATTGTCGATTCTTGAAATGAGACATAAATGCCGCAGGGCAACGAAGTGCAGTCGAGTCAATCTCATCATGTCGCCAGACGGTCCAAGCCTCTATCACATTCAGAATACATTTAACATCTTTCAGTTCCTCCAAAATTTGTTGTTCCAACAGCTCGCGCTCCTCATTCACCCACGAATCCTTGATTACGACAATATCCACATCGCTTTGTGGTGGAATCGACCAAGCAGCAAACCAGACATTGGTGGCACAACTTCGAATGACAGAGGTGGAGAAACACTTAGCAATGATGAAATAAGGCGTGCCAGCAACATAGATGACGGGGTGGAGTCGGCATTTGAACGAGTCGTCAGTTCCGAGATATGAAGTTTGAACGAACGTGACGGTGCATAGGATGCGAAGGAGTGGAAGAGGGGATGAGTGGAAGTCATATGTATGGGAGTACACACCCCCAGTGCGGTCGTACATATACAGCCGATAGCGGCCACTGTGAAAAGACAGCGTGTAGCAGAAAGCCCTGTTGGGCTGTGCATCGAATATCGCCAGGACTTTGCATTCGATTTGTGAAACAAGATCCAGTGTTTCTGCTCTGGATGTAATATCTGCAGTCATGAGAACGTCTGCCCACTCAATGGTCTCATTGACTTCTTCCGGAGATTTTCGCACCAGCACACTGTCAGGTTTGAACTGGGCTATACTACCTCCCAGCAGTCGTGTAGCCGCTGCTGATGTCCAAAGTCTCTGGGAACATTGGAAAGCAGAGCTTGATATAACCCCTGGGTCTGGATGTGATCCGGAAGGAGAGGGGAAAGGGGACGGGAGGTTAGAAACGTTGAGAGTGTGTGTGGTGAGGGGGGGGTTTGAGGGAGGAACAGAGTGCGATTCTGGAGAGGGAGGAGAAGGAGACTCAGGTCTGGGGGAGTGCTGGAAAGAGTCTGATATGACTCCCGGTGATCCGGGAGAAGATGGGAAAGGGGAGGGGGGGCTAGACGCATCGGGAGTGTGCGTGGTGAGGGGAGCATTTAAAGAGGGATCAAAGCGTGATCCCGGAGAGGAAGGAATGGATACCGAGCCCTGAAGGTCAGAGTATGATCCTGGAGAGGGGGAGGAGCAGAGTCGATGACGTGTTGGGAGTGAATGTGGCAGTGGTACTTACCCGAGAGAGGATCAGAAGCTGATCCTGCAGAGGGGGAAGAAATGAAGTCGAACCCGGCATTAGACGTGTTGGGAGTGAATGTAGCAGGGGTTGTATTCGAGGGAGGATTAGGAGTTGGGTCGGTCGGGGATGATTCTTCTATCCCTTGCATATGACAGTTCAAGGCATCCATGACTACAGTCAAGAATGCACTGACTGCATGAAAGCTCATTGGATGACCATTGACTAAGTTGGGGGTCTGCCTTCTCACCAAAGCGAGGGATGAGATGAACTGGTGAGCGAATTTGGAATAAAGGGATAATATCTCCGATGCATTCCCCTGTGCTTCGTAATGAACGCTTGAGCACATGCATTCCTGAACATCGATCGACTGAGGTGATAGTGAAACGTTGCACATAGGCAAAGAACGTGTTGGACAGCAGCGATTGTGAACCTAAAATGGGTCTAAAGATCAAACGTAGCTGCACGACTTCGTGACCTTTGCGAAGTGAAGCACATTCAGTGGAAACCGCATGAGATATGCAGTGGCACTATACCATGCAGACCATTGCGAGGCCAGTCTTTGTTCCCATTACTGGATATAATGACATTGTCATAGCAACCAAACAGCCATTTCGCAGTGGCCGGAGATGCGTGGAGACCTTGGGAAGGTAGAAGCATACTCGGATCGTAACTGGAGTATAGCTGGATGCGCATCTTACACCAAACCTGTATGCGATGAAATGGTAATTGACAGTCCGGTGTTGCTTGTCGTCGTCCTCTGATTGTATGAATGAAGTTCGCATCACGACGATCCATGTAATCTGCGATTGCTGGTTTGAAGTCAGGGAGTTCGTATAATTCCGCGGCACTGTCAATGGTCATGCTCGTCTTTGTCGGTTTTAAGGAAAGGTGGAAGGCAGTGGCAGATGACAAGGTAAATGTTCGATAGGGATGAGGAGCTGTTGGAAACTCTCCATAACTGAGAGCGCGAGCATGCTCGAAGTAGTTGGCAAGCCTTCGTGTCTTTGGCAGATATTCATTCTCTCCTTCATTGTCCGGGACATCCGAATCATCTGAGTCCCCATGGTCATGGATTGTTGTTGCTTGTGTAAAGAGCTGGCACTTCTCCTCACGATTCATGTAACGACAGATTTGACCTTCAAAATTCTGATTGTTTCCTGATTGTGCGGGATTCTTGATAACGTCGATGTGAGCGTGTTCAGTGACGTCGGCCGACCATTGTCCCAAGGTACCCATGCTCGGGATACTTGGTGGAATAGCAAGCATCATCTCTAATTTTGGGATTTGCCAATGATCTGGTGAGCCCCTCGTGCCCGCCTGCATCAAGGCAGCCTTGTGATCATGGAACTCTTGTAGACTTAGTGTGACCTTGGCGATGTCAGCATCCGTGAATTTTGGTGCTTCAGAATGATAACGAAATTCAGTCAAAGCCCGGATGGCGATAAGAGCTTGTGACGGAATGCCTCCTGCAACTATGCCCACAATGTAGCGTTGAGCCTCCCGGTGCAGTCGCATCGACGTTTGCTTGAGAGTCATGATCCCATCTGGGAAATGCCGATATCCGCTGCAAGTTTGCAGGACAGAGAACCGGAAATCGAGTTCGTCTGCTCCTAACATCCTCGAGCACCACATCCTGTCATGGTCCCAAAAAAATTTGAAGACTTGGTGTAGGATCTCTGGAACGAGAAATGAACTGGGCTCCGCAAGGGGCCAGTCAAGCCAGAAAGGAGCAGAGACGCCATTCAGCTGCTATTTTCAACATTCTTGAAAATAAGAGGTCAAGTTCTGGCCGTGCGTCTTTCTTGCGACCACCATAAGCCTTGATCGTGTTTTGGATGCGGTGCGAAGTGCACAGCAGACGGAATCGCCGAATTGTTGGGAGGTGGCTATGGTGACGGCAGAGGCATTGCTGGTGACGCCCGCAACAACACGCTGCTCCGGGGTGTCGGCAATGTAGGCAACGAGGAGGGGGAAGCAGTACTTTAGATTACCAAGTGGATCGCTCATCATACGACCCACCTTGGCAGCCTTTTTCAGAGGCTTGACGACCATGGAAATGACTTGATGAAGTAGCCTGTCCGCTAGCACGCCACAGAGATGCTTGTTCCGATGGATAAATTTGGGTACCGGAAGTAGAGCAAGGAGGAGATATGATTTCGAGGACCCCTTGCTGTGGACATTGGCAGAGATATTCGCTAAGCTGATGAGAAGGGGGTGAGCTTGCCGGTTCCCAACTTGGGTGATATGAGTTTTGTCGGATGAAAGAATCACGCCGAGAAGGGTTGCGCCATCAGGTAGAGCATCCTGGCAGCCATGTGAGCGATTACTTTATAGCCTTGAAGGATAGTACTTACTTGCAGTTCCCATGCCCGATTGCCCATGAGCCATTCAGTGTAGATACGCTGTGTTCAGTCTGCTGTGCTGTAAATCTTCTTGGAGGAGAACTCGATCCGCCCATCGATAGACGGGGAGTGTATGAGGTGTTGAAGACATTTGATGGGATCACGAAAAAATAGTTGTAGACTGCGCTTAGTGGGTGACTCGGTTTTGATGGGCTGATACTTCCACCATGGAACAGAAGGGAGTGATTCGATGAGTTTGCGATGCGCTTTCGCTGTTCGGAATGAAAGGGGCAGTGATTTAATCTTGAAAAGTCCGGCTTCAGTACTCATAGTGAATGAGGAAAAGAAACATACACTATCTAGAGAAAGACACTCATCGATAGTGGACATGCTCAAACCTGAGTTGGAGAGCCATGAAGCGAATTGCCATTCAGTCAAAGATGAAAACGGGTAAAATAAGTTGTATTGTCGCTCCGCCGCAAACCGATCTGCATTGAAATTATCTATGAAGGTATTGCCTCGACCGTAGTTTGCAGACGCTCCAGGATATAGTTCTGTGACAGGTTGATGGTTCTCCACGTCCCCAGCGAGGCGGTTGTCAGGTGTGTCCAAATCCAAGTCGATCCAGTCTCCATCCACGTCGGAGAATGGAATTGCATGATTGAGAGCCGCGTTGAAATCTGGGACTATGATCCCGTCGTCGATAGGGTTATTGGCTTCAAGATGTGACATATCTGGGGACTCCATACGAAGCCGAGTGGTAATGCAATGCCCGCATGGTTGGTTCATGTGCTGAAGAAGTCGCGTTTCATTGGGAAATGTCTTACAACAGCCCGGGCATTGTAGCCAAGGCATGGTGAGAGACAGTGGCCAACTCGGCAGCTTCCGAAACCCCAGGTTCGACTCCAGCAACAATGAGCAAGCTGAACTCTGTTGCTTCACTTAATCATGGTTCGCTAACACCATTGTCCAAGTATGTTGCTTATTTTTTTCTCTCAAAAATCTTCCTTCTGAACATAATAGTGCATCACCATCAGGGGTACCTGCAGCACTTGACACCGCTGAAGAGGCAGTCTCACTACTACAACTTGTGAGAGCCAATCACGAAGTCTCCCTCGCTGAGCTCCACCTTCTCGACTGCGAAATCGATCGAAATACTGCTCGTGCCCAGTACTACACTCACCAGGCCGAGAAAGTGAAAAAGCGGGTTGAACGTGCAGAGCATGCAATCAGCCACGCTCGGATGGTTATCTCTAGGAGTGGATACCTGTACGAGGCCACGGTCAGATGTTCACGGTGTTGATGTATGTGAGCCTGCACTATTTGATCACTAACATTGAACCAGCGAATGTTCAGGAGCACAACAGATTTCCTTCCCCCCCAAACAAAAGTGTGGAAATACTCCGTTCAAGTCGTATTGCTTTGTCCGTTATATATGAAGAGTGTACATACATTTGTTTTTATTTTTTTCTTGTTGTTTCTGCTTTGTCACTACGAGATCTCAACTACATAGCTGTACAGCCCGCGATGAGTTGTTTACACTTGTAGTTACCATGTACATTCTGTCCGATTAGTCGGTGTACATTCATGCGTTGTGTCTGTCTATCTTACGTGCGCGACAGACGACTACCACCAGCGCGCGCCGAGTGCCAGACGACCCCCGAACCGCCGTTTTTGTTGGTCGCACATCATCCCAGCAGTACAGTGGGCGAACACAACTAAATTCCCCGGTGTTGGAAAAACAGTCGAGGTTAGACGAATATCACACTCCGTTCACAATACCCTGCTACTCCCAGGAGCAATATTGACGGGCTTCGACCACACTCGTCAACGATCGACCATGGTTCGTCTGTACCTTTTATGTCTCCCTTGTGTACTGAACCCAACGAGGGAGTTGTCCAGGCGACCGAGGGCCAACAGGTTGCCTGCATATCAGATCATCAGACTTAGTTGATTAATGATGCGAGGTTTGATGAAGGTTTGATGAGTGTTCCACCACTCTTGCGTGCTCTCACTCCTTCACTCTTACCTCCCCCAGTACAGCCCCACATCACATTGTGAGGATACAACACGACGACACAGTGTGCTGGTAGCCACCAATGGTGGCCGGGTACTACCCCATGCGGCTTTGGTCGTGGGTCGCTCTGACTCGGCAGGCCAGCGCACCGACACCATCGACATTGATCGCACACCGCAATGCAACAACGACTGCGACAACGTGACACTAACTAGATGCTAACAACTTAAACAATGTAACAAGAACAACGAGACATGAAAAAATAATCCAGCATGGCGACGGGGCTGCAACGCCGACAACGATGGTGAGTACCCGGATCCTCTCCTCCTCCTCGTCCTCACCACTATCACCAAACGACGCAATGTGTTGACTGACACGATGGCATGCCACATTGCGACAAAGACGACAATGACGCCATCACACTGCATCAACCGGCACGGCGCAACCACGACGACGACGACGGCTCGATGGTGACGTATTGGATTGACGACAATGACAAGACAACGACTCTCCACCATCTTCCTCGTCTCTGTCCCAGTCCACATCCCCACCCCCATCCCACCCTTGTCCTTGTCCCTTAACGTTCAACGTTCAACCTCCACCTCCACCTCCTCATCTCCATCTCCATCCTCCCTGCTACGTCAATGATGACAGCAATGACATGATGACGCGTCATGGCAGAACGACGACGACACCAACACCACGGTACTGCGACGAGACAATGACGACAGATACCGCGACACCATGACAACGACGACGACGATGATGGACGACGGACGATGGTGGTAGTACATCGTGGCGAAACAAGGAGACAAGGACGATGGTATGACACGACACCACGACGATGCGGCGTGCTGGCCCTTGCATGATCAATCTTTTGGGAATAAAATCCTCTCAAAATTGAAATCTTGCCTGAGCGTGAGGAACAAAATCTAATCCATCATTGAAACAGTGTAAACAACAACATAATGTACGCCGGCGCATCAGGCAGAACAGTTGTAAATATGAGTATTGTAATCATAATCCTTGGATATCTCATTCTGTACATTTTACTTTTCATGATCTTGATAATCAAATGGATGATTGATACTTTCCTGAATACATGAAATTCAGTGTTAAAATGCTAGGTATAACTTTAAACTAACTTCATATGGTGCTTAAGTAATAACAGATTCCCAACTTGAAGCAAGGAAAGTCCCTCTCTTGCCTAGTAGTGCCAAGTTGTGTAAAGCTGGTACTCTGGAACAGCTGGAAAGTGATTAGTGTAGTCAGCTGGGTGTCTGGGGTGCCTGGAATAGTCTGGAATTCTGGTAAACCTAGGACTGGGAGCCTAGAAATGTCTGGAACAGCTAGGCATCTGGGAGAGAAAAGCTAGTTTGCTGATGGCCTGCATCTCCCATGCAGCATTCCCAGTCATCCATTTGCTGTATACGTGAACAAGGCGTTCAGTGGTTCGATAAACACAGCGGGGGACCAGCATAAGTTTGTCATGAAAGAGTGGGTGATTGAACAATGCCTCTAAACATTTAACGGGATCACGGTAAAATAGCCTGACCGGTGATTTGGTCAGCACCTTGGTTGACAAGACACGGCATTGCCACTCAGGCCCGCTAGGAAGAAGCTCGACGAGGCCCCACAACTGCTGAGCAGTCCTAAATGAGAGGGGCAGAGTTTTAACCTAAAAATATAGACTTCTGTCACAAATATGTAGAATCTAAGTGATCGGAAAACCTACTAGCTCCAAGGAAAGCATGTTATCGATAGCAGCCATACTCAGGCTGGACCGCATCAACCAAAGGCCGAACTCCCAATCCGCGTGAGATGCAAACGGATAGTACAGGTTGGAATGACGCTCATGCGAGAACTGATCCTGATCAAAGCGATTGAGAAATGTTTTCTGCTGCTGCATGAAGACAGCAGCAGCGCCCAGATATTCTTCAGCAGTGTCTCCATGTGTTTCATCAGGCGTATCTATGTCCAGAGTATCATCATAATTAGTGTTCTATTCTGTAACCGGCTGACGGTGCACAAGCTGGGGGCTGTTCCAAAGACTGTTTACTTGGACTTCTTGTTCGAGAAGTTTGCCAATTTGGACAAGATTATCGACCCAGCCAAAACAGCGGGAGGCTGGCTGGTTCATATGGCGCAGAACCACATTGTCAGAAGGGAGGTGCTTGCTACAGCTCGGGCAGTGGAGCATGGAAAACTTCAAGTTCAAGTTGGAAGCCGACACGTATGGAACGTGCCCCAATTTGGAGATGAATTTGCACGTTGGACAGCGAACCTTAGTGACAAATGTCGGTGTGGATACCTCCCGCTCTCGTGGGCGATATCGAAGGTAAAATGCACTATTGAAAATTGACTCAATACAGTACAAAACACGCGAAGTTGCGAACGTGCCCCGTCTCAATCGCTATCCTGGTCCTGGAATGAATCGTCTAATTCACAGATCTGTGCGATGTGGACAAATCGAACATACCCATGGTATATATTATATATCGAGGAGCCTCCAATGATTCAAACGCGATACTGATTTCATGCTGATCCCATGCTGGGCAGCATTGGTTAGTTTGGCACTTGGATCTATTGATGAAGACGCCCTCATCCACTGTCGCTAACGTTTGATCTCCCTTAACCCCATAGTGTCTGCTGCCATTGCGTCCATGTATGATAATTCTTGAAACGGGTAAGTACAGTAATGCACCTTGTAATTTGGAGGTACGTTACGGAATGCGTGCTGAATGGCGACTTGGCACCACATTTTTCACCACGCCTAATTAGTACTAGGTCACTGGGCCAGGAACTCATTCAAGCATAGGGAGGTGAGTCTGGTACTACTAATCTTTGTTTACTGTCTATCTACGTGCTAGTGAGGGTCTACTTTCATTGGCAGCGTTTTACAGGTGCTCGCCATTTTGTTCATTTTGTTTCGGAAAAACGGAACTTACTGTGTGCCAACTGTTCAGCAAGACTCGGTCCGTATGTCAGACCCTCACTAGCACGTAGATAGACAGTAAACAAAGATTTCTACTACCAAGACAAAGGTGATGAGTGGATAAGTACAGCCATGGTATTGACACATCAAGACAGTAAACAAAGATTAGTAGTACCAGACCTCGCTACACTCAAATGAGTTCCTGGCCCGGCGACCTAGTACTAATTAGGCATGGTGAAAAATGTGGTGCCAAGTTGCCGTTTAGCAAACGCATTCCGTAACGTACCTCCAAATTACAAGGTGCATTACTGTACTCACCTGTTTCAAGAATTATCGTACATAATATTAAACAGTTAAAACTGGCAGCTGAACAACATTCGGTGACACTCCTATCTTGATGCGGAAGCTTCAAGGAAAAGGGCTAGCTGCCACATCGTGAAAGTTCTAAGTGGTCCTTGCTCAACCATTTCAACTTCTGGCACTATAGAGCATATGAATAGGACTTTGACAAAGTTGACAGAAAGGAAAAGTGTCCCAGCCTGAGAGATAAATATGTACGTACTACACAATTCTGCGGTAAGCAAGCAGTGATCTGAGAATGCACTTGACAGGCACCCGAACTATGAAACGTCTTACTAATGCATCTTCCATCAATGATGTATGCCCACAAGAGCAAGCCAAGAAAGTGGCTCTGCATTTGAGGCCAGTGTATTGAGCGAGGACCTAGACTCGGTCAAGTCGTTCTTCCATCAATCTGGCTGCTGGAAGGACATTCTCGCCCTAACTTTGGGGCCTGAGGACGATTCACAGTATGTCCTTATCCGGCGCATGCTGGAGGCCCGTCTCGCAGCGACTGATCGGTCTGCATTTTTCCTCCTTGAAGATGCGATACGAGGCCCGAAGATTATCAAACCACTCCCCAGGCTCGTGTTTCTCTGATTCTGTTTCGAATTCGAGATGATACACGGCAAGGGTTTCGCAGTCACATTCCTAATACCGATGCCCTACAGCACATGGACAGCATGGTCCCTGCTTACAATATGTGGTTTAGATGCGGAAGGGGAATTGCAGGGAGTATATAGGCCAACTGGCCACCAGAGTCTGTGGATCGCAATGAGCAACTTCATTGTTGATCTGTTTATTCATACAATGCCCTAATCGGTGGGCTCTGGAATAGGTGACATTCGTTGTTCTCGACCGGCCTTGCTGAATCTCATGCTTCATAAGTGCATTGCTCTTGGTGCCATGCTACATATGAGGCTGAGAGGCTTCCAGAGATCAAAGCCATCAAAGAAGGCATTATCGATGACGGGACGGCTCAGACTCAACTGGATTTGCCAGATCCGGTCGTAGTGAGTGCGGGAACATTTTGCTCATTGAGTAGTTGCGTGATAGTCATGGAAACCAGAAGGCATGTTGGTATGGATAGGGGATACTAGTAGATTGACACTATAATGCTACGCCGCCGTGCTACATTAGCCTATCACAAAAGTCAGCTCTGTGACGCGATCGCATTGGTGCAGGTATGCCAAAGAGGAAGCCGAGGGGCTGAGCAGGAGGTGTCACAGATAACGCCGAATCATCGGCACCTCTAAAAGCTTCTTGCTGACTCGGTTGTTGCAGTATTTTGAAGACGCACAGTATAACCATTATTCACTCTTGCGATCCTTGCAGCTACCTGGACAACATTCTCAAAATAGAGCGTTCAGGACAGAGGTGGCGCAAGATTCATTGCACTGGCACCCAATGGCGCCTGAGGGTCATCCAAGTCACAACTTTAGGCTCCAGACATTCGTCGTTATCACTCTGGGATGCTACAACCTACCAACAACTTGCAACAGTCACAATACCTAGCTCCAATTCCCGCCGATGGACATCTTATCAAACCACGACATTGTGGTCGCTCCAGATGAGAAAATTATCCTTCGACACCTTTTGGGCCTTGCCTCACACTGCCGCGAGAATGTGAGTTTCGCAACTTTGACTATCGAATGACCTTACTAACTACTACATCTCCGACTCAAACAGATTCTCTTGGAGCCAGGATCCCTGGCTGCTCAAGGACCAAAAACGTTGATCTCAGTGAACTCAAGCCTTTACATTTATCGTTCCACAGCACTGATTATCAGCGAGTACGGATTGAGACCAAAGACGACTTGCTCGATATGCAGCGTCTCATACTCGTTCATCTGTGGATCAGCCCCTTGCTCGATGAGGGTTTCTCGGGTGACGAACCTCTGTTTGATGTCGATGCACGCGCGCCGTGGATTGCTTGTTTGGCTTTACTCAAGGCTTCGCAATGCTTCAACCAGGGCTGACCAGGGTGCACGAGAAGTTGTATTTTTTGGCTTCAAGGCGCGAGACAATGTGGGTACAAGATACCACATACTGTCTATTCAGTATCTGCAATGTCGCATCTCCCTGTCATATATGATGAGGGTACCTGAGTACTTCGTCTACTGGAGCACATCTTGATCCAATTGGATAACGTCTCACTTCTCTCCTGGACTTAGGCTCGAAACTCGAGCAGCAGTACCAACAGTTAACTCCCTGCTGACCTCACTATCTATGGATCGAATCCCCTCACATTCCGCAATCGATCGAGATTGCCTGAGATAGATGGGATGACCATGGCCTTGCAACCGTCCTTGCCCAACCTCTTGCTTGCCATCCAGTTGTACGAGCGATTGTATGACCTTCCCCCTCTTTCGGTCATCACTGGTCAACTGCACCTTCCTGTATTTGTTTTCTCCCTGACATCCCTGTTGAAAGTACGGGCTAGTAGTGCACTTATAGTAAATAGTTCACACGCCTGTATTATATAACAGTGCTCAGCCACGTCTGAGTTTGAATAGGAGTTTCACTTCTTTCTTCCACTAACCACAACATTCAATCAAGTCCAGCCCTTACTCTATCAAGTAAGTACTTGAGTATACGTTTCCTATACCTCAAACACAAGCTTTAAGGGCCAGTCTTATCTATATATGGTTACATACGTGTGGCAATAAGTAAAGCCATAAGGCAATAAACGTGGTGTGGCAGAATGGAAGCCAGGGACTGTGAGAATGTGCTAAGAAGCATGAAGGGGACCTTACCATGAGGTGTGGCAGATCTATAGATAGATGAATAAAGGATCGAGATGCAATCGAAATCTATCAAGATACAAGATGCAATCGGGATCGGAGATCAGATCAGGGATGAAAGGGAACCTGAGGATCAATACTTATAAGCATCTATAACAGTGTCAATAAAGGTAAACAAGGAATAAACTATAGTCACATGAGCGCTAGGGCACTAACCATGATGACTAAGAAGTCACGTGACCTGATAAGATAAAGAACTTGTCAATGGGCAGCAATGAGGATAGGGGAGAGATATATCGGGAGTTAGCTAAGGGTTAGACGATGTCACAACGAAGTTTATAACAGTTATGCATACCTGCCATATGTGGATGTGTATAGAATATATAGGGCTGTAATCTAAACCAGAAACTATATCATTTAGTTTATATTATAGCATATATCTCAAAATAACACTAAGAACTATTTATATGATCTTAATCAATTCTGTGCCAAATGATATGGTTTCTGGTTTAAATTACAGCCTTATGTATTCTACACACACTCATATATGGCGGATATGCATAACTATATATATTATATTCAACATGTAACTGAAAAGGACACTGAAAATCATTCATATCTCAATCAATTCTCAACCAAATAACAAGCTTACTGGTTTAGATTCCAGCCTTGTTGAAATCCAACAAATCTGCCTATGGTGCATTTGTGTGATTTTCTATTTTATAGCATTTAGAAGCATGACTCAATAATTCACCAAGAATCATTTATATCTCAACCAAT
>JBBPLX010000874.1:0-13999 GCA_038090015.1 Leccinellum albellum
TTCGCGGAAGTGTGGTACAAGAAGGTTGCCACTGGACCGGCCGACGAGATCACTTTTGATAAGCTCAAAGAAGACTTTACTGCGACCTTTTTCCCTTATAACATTTCCACCGAGGCTCGGCGAGCTCTTCGCCTCCTGAAACAGAACTATCGCGACAAGGAGCACAGGTTCCAGAAATACATGTCCGAATTCCAACTTCTTGCCGGACGAGCCAGCATTACCAACAACGAAACGCTTCTTGACATCCTTGCCTCTGGAATGGATCGAAACTTAGTTAAGATGATCCTCTCCTAACAGAACCAGCCCACCACCGCTAAGGAGTGGATTACCCAAGCCTCCAAGTACCACACCCAGCAAAGACGAATTGATGATATTCTCTCTGGAGGAAGGGGCAACTTTTCTCGCCCCCCTCGCGACCCTAATGCCATGGACATCGATGCCATCAAGATGTCCCCTGTTGAAAGGGCTTGCCATTTCTGGGAAAACCGCTGTTTCATCTGCCACAAAGTTGGCTGTCATACGTCTAAACACCCTCGCTCTGGTAACTCCAGATCCGCTCGCCAGACCTCTGTTCATTACACCCCCACTTCTCGCACCAACACTACCACTCCCTCTCCTACTCCTCGCTGCCCTCAGCTGTCTGCTCTTGGGCAGTACGTCAATGAAATAACGACTTCGAGGAACATCTCCAAGGGAAACTTTACCATAAATGCCCTGACATCACTTTTGGTCTCCTCCCCATCGCTCTTCAAAAGACCACCATCTCCATGGAAGTCGCCATAGCTGCTGAGAAACCCTCTGTCTCCCTTCCTGAACAGCTAGCTGAGTTTGCCAACGTGTTTGCCAAACCACCCATCGATGAACTCCCCCCTTCCCGAGACATTGACCACACCATCGAGCTAAAAGATTCCTTTGTGCCGAAAGTCATAAAGACCTACTCCCTGAACCCAAAGGAACGAGAAGTCTGTTCTGAGTTTATAAAGGAAAACCTAGAAAACAAGCGAATCTCACACTCCCAATCTCCCCAAGCGTCCCCTTTCTTCTTCGTCCCTAAGAAAGACAGCTCCCTCCACCCCTGCCAGGACTACCGTTACCTCAATGAACACACAGTGAAGAACACCTATCCTCTTCCCCGCATTCCCAACCTTGTCGATAAACTAAAGACCTCCTCCATTTTTACTAAGCTGGACATATGCTGGGGGTACAATAACGTACTCATTCGCCCCGAGGATAGATGGAAGGCCACTTTCATCACTCCGGATGGACTCTTTGAACCCAATGTACTGTTCTTTGGCTTCTGCAACACCCCAGCCACTGTTACGATTCAGGTTGAACCTGAAGGTATCCCATCGGTGGAGATGTCCTACACCCTACATCGCATTCGTTTTTCCGTTTCTCTGGTCGGAGACAACACCTTCGTCATCAACAACATGTTGTAGCACCTCTTTTGTTTTCTTGACTATTCTTTTCCTCTTTTGAACTCCTCTGTCGACATATTACGCGTCCCCCTTGCTTTCCCCTTTTTTGTCTTCCTTTGACCTTGTCTTATGCGTCCCCTTTCCTTTTATGTCGCCCTCCTCTTCACTACTACAAACACAGCCCGGTCTGTGCGTCTTACCTTACGGTATAAATACCCTTCATAGTATGATGGTGTCCCCTAGCTAGTTCTGTGCAATTGTAGCATTCTAGTTCCATCTGCCTCTGCTTGTGAGCAAGACCCCCTCTCTGAGTCGTCTCTTAGGTGTTGTCATTCGCCTACAACTTGAAACCCTTGGAACGTCTTGACGTGACTCTTTATGAGATCCTTGACGTTGCCTTGCAGAGTATACCTCGTGATTCCCTGCGACGTCTAGGTTGACCATCGCAGTGGCTAGAGTCGAGAAGACTACCGATTGTAGTGGAGCCAGAACGCTCCAGCGTAACAGCCACCTTCCAAGCGCTAATGCACCACATCTTCGCTGACTTCATCACTGAAGGATGGCTTATCATTTATATTGATGATTTCCTTATTCATTGCGGGAACGACATGGAACTTCACTAGTCCCTAGTCTGAAAGGTCGTATGACGCTTCCAGGAACATAAACTATATCTGAAACTAGCGAAATGTACTTTCGCTGCTCGAGAAGTGGAATTCCTAGGACTCGTCATCCGTGAATGAGAGATCTCTATGGACCCCACCAAACTCTCCGCCATTGAGAACTGGTCCCCTCCTCATTCCGTAAAGGCCGTTCAGTCTTTCCTTAGATTTTGCAACTTTTACCGAAAGTTTATCCCGAACTTCTGGTCTGTCGCCCGCCCTCTCATTGACCTCACTAAGAAAAATCTCATATGGGATTGGACTCCCACCTGCGACTCCACTTTCCGTTCCCTTCAGTCTGCCTTCCTTGCTCGCCCGATCCTCTCCATGCCCGATGTCTCCCGTCCCTTCACTGTTATGACAGACGCCTCTCTCACTGCCTCAGGTGCTGTATTAATGCAACCTGATAGCAACGGAGACCTCCACCCCTGCGCCTACCTTTCCCACACCTTCTCCCTCACTCAACGGAATTATGACATTTATGATCAGGAGCTTCTTGCCATCATCCATGCCCTTGAGGAATGGCGCCATTACCTACAGGGAACTGGTCGTCCCGTCACCATTCTCACTGACCACAAGAACCTCACTTATTTCCGCCAACCTCGTAAACTGTCCCGCCGTCATGCCTGTTGGCAATTCTTCCTACAAGACTTCGACCTCCATTTCACCCATCTTCCCACCTCCGCTATGGCCCCCGCTGACACCCTCTCCCATTGCCACGACGTCGACACCTCTTCTGATAACTCCAATGTTACCCTTCTTCCCGACTCCCTTTTTGTTAATACCCTTGACATCGCCATTTTTGACAAACTCTCTTCTCTTACTGCCTCCGACCCTTTTGCATCTGCCACCCTTGCTGCCCTTAATGAAGGGACCTCTCTCCTCCCTCGTTCCTCATTGACCGATTGGACTTTTACTGATTCTAAACTGTATTTCAAGGGTCGCCTCTACGTCCCTCCTTCCCTTCACGCTGATATTGTTCGTTCCACTCATGAATCCCCCGTGGGCAGTCATCGTGGCATTTTACGTACCCAAAATCTTCTCTCCCAGAATTACTGGTGGCCCAGCCTCTCTTCCTTCGTTCGTCGATTTGTTCAGGGTTGTGGCGTTTGCCAGGCCCACAAGGTGAATACTCACCCTTCCACCCCCCCCTTGTCCCCCCTTTCCTCTTCGGCCACGTGCCCTTTCCAGCAGATCTCCATGGGTCTCATCACCGATCTCCCTCCCTCCTCTGCCGCCGCCTTTGATTCCATTCTGGTCATGGTCGACCATGGCCTTATGAAGGGGGTGATTTTAATCCCTTGTCACAAGACAGCCTCCGCTGCTGATATCGCCACCCTTTTTTTCAAAAACATCTTCCCTAGATTCGGCCTCCATGATTGTTGCATCTCCGATTGAGGTCCTAACTTCGCCTCCTCCTTCGCTCGAGAACTTGCCCGTCTTCTTCAATACGATCTTGCCCTCTCTTCCACCTATCACCCGAACAAGTTAACCAAGAACTCAAGATGTATCTTCGAATCTTCTGCGATGGAAAGACCGACATATGGGCTGATCTTCTCCCTATGGCAGAATTCTGTCACAATTCTTCCGTCCACTCTGTCACTGGACAAACTCCTTTCTCCCTCATCTTGGGGTATGAACCTCAAGCTTATCCTCCAATCGAAAAGACTCCCCTCCCTAGTCTAGAGGAACGCTTATCTCTCCTATCCGAAGCTCGAAAAAAAGCTTTAGAAGCGCACCACAAGGTGCAACGTCTTATGAAGGAACGTTTCTCTTCTCGATTCGTGTCCTGGAAGGTCGGAGATAAGGTTTGGCTTGATAACAAAAATCTCCACCTCCATTACCCCTCCCAGAAACTTGCTCCTCACCGAGAAGGCCCCTTTGAAATCACTCAGGTACTATCGCCTGTCACTTACAAACTCCGCCTTCCCCCCACGTGGCGTATCTACGACACGTTCCACACTTCCCGCTTATCCTCCTATTGGGAAACTGCCGAACAGCCCGAACTTCCTATCTCCCCCCCCTGAGGAGATAGAAGGCGAGGAAGAATACAAAGTAGTGGAGATACTCTCCCACTGTGGAACACGAGGCCATCGTCAGTATCTTGTAGCCTGGAAGGGATGGCCTTCTTCTGAGAACACCTAGGAACCCGAAAGGAACCTTTCCCACGCCTCTACCCTCCTTGACGCCTATAAGAAATGCAACCCTCTCCACTTTCCCCCCTAGCCTCTCATGCCTTCCACTACATTCAGAATAGTTTTCTGCACCCCTTCTGAAAATTCCTCCTCTCCCCCTTTCAATGACGTTGTACCCAATCTTTTTGATGCCCCTGTCCGAAACATCTTGTTTGCCAATGTTCTTGAATCCTCTTCTCTTCTGGCTTCTGTTGAATGAGCAGTTTTTGCTGCTTCTCCTTCTCAACATTTTTCTACTCCTTTGTATAATGGTATTCGAATCTATCTCACCTACGCTCGTCTTGCTCTTTTCATCTCTATGGACCATTCTTCTTCTCCAAACCTTTGCATTACTATAAATGACATTTTACATGACCTCCATTATCAGTGTTTCGACATTCTTCTTCACTCCCACTTTTCCGACACTATTGCCCTTCTCCCAGCCGATGACCTCTGGCTGATTCTTCGCCCCCTTTGGGAAGGGATGTTGGAATCCCAACACGACGCCTACCTTGAGATATTCGCCCTCTATCGAAACCCCTTTTGGACCGAGCACCCTTCCGCTCCCACAGCGAGACCCTTCATCGGAAGGCGCGCTACTCCTGCTATCTCGCTTGCTCCCCAAGTTTTGGATTCTGCTCCAAACAGCCCTGCCTCGTCTCCAACAGCGTCGTCACATATCCACTCACCTGGTTCTCCAGGATCTCCTTCCCTCTCCCACTCCCGCCGTAGCTGAAGAACCTCCGTCATCAGAACCCCCTACCCCATCTCCACCAAACGTCTCTCCACTCCCTCATCCCCAGACCCCAACCCCAACCCCGCTCCCTCCTCTTCCGTCCCCCATCTCCTGACATGTCCTGTCCCCGTCCATATTCGGAACGAACGTGGAAATGACCCTTTGACCAAGCAGACCCCGGGACCTCAGCCTTGCCCGGTTTGCACCAGCCCTCATCACGCTTTCTCTGGATGCTTCCACTATCGTTGTGACCTATGCCGACAACGTGGACACCTGATTCGTTCCTGTCCTCGTATCCTCGTATGTCGACTCTGTAACGCTTCTGAACATTTCCTCAAGAACTGCCCATTCGCTGGTGAACCTCCTACCCCTTTGGATGATGATTTGGACAATCCCATTGAACGCAACATGGGAGGAGATTTGACTTAATTTTATTGTGGACTCAGGGCGTCCACCATACGAATGGGGTAATGTTACGATTCAGGTTGAGCCTGAAGGTATCCCTTTGGTAGAGATGTCCTACACATTGCGTCGTATTCGTTTTTCCGTTTCTTTAGTAGAGGGCGATGCCTTTGTCATTGACGACCCTTTGTAATACTTCAATTTCTTTCTTCAATGTTCCTCCCCTTTTTCGGTCTTGTCTGTCATAGTATTATGCGTCCCTTTTCCTTTTATGATTTCCTCTCTCTCACTACTATGAACACTGCACGGTCTGTGCGCGTTACCTTACAGTCTAAATATCCCTCATAGTACGATGGTGTCCCCTAGCTAGTTCTGCACAATTGTAGCGTTCTAGTTCCATCTGCCTCCACTTGTGAGCAAGACCCCTCTCCAAGTTGTCCCTTAGGCATTGACATTCGCCTACAACTCGAAACCATTGGAATGTCTTGACACGACTCTTCATGAGATCCTCGACATTGCCTTTCGGCGTATACCTCGTGATTCCCAGCAACATCTAAAGTTGACCATTGCTGCGGCTAGAGTCGAGAAGACTACCATTGTAGTGGAGCCAGAATGCTCCAGCATAACACCTCTCCTCTAACAGGGGGGTGCTCTTTCCTCGTCTCTGTACCTTTCCTCTTAACAGGAGGGTAATCCTTTCTTGATGCATGCTCTCCCCCTTAACAGGAGGGTATCTCTTCATCTCCTAGTCTCACCCATAACATGGGGGTTCTCTTTACCATGAGGATGATTTCTCTATCCCATTGTCTTTTCCCCTAACAGGAGGGTATCTCCCCTCATCCACCCCCCCTCTGTGCTGAATTTTTTTTTTTGCTTGTTGTCTTTCCATCCCACCCCCCCTGCTCCCCCTCTCTCGTTTTTGAACTTAAGTTCCAATCAGGGTCGATTGGTCTTGCTTCGGTCTTTCAGACCTTGTGCTTTTAACAGGAGGGTAAAGGGATATAAGGAGCATAGACGACCTTGAGTCCTTTAGGTCGCGCAGCAACGCAATATCCACTGAAGTGATGTTCTGCAACTGGGATATCTCCGCTATGAGGGGACCTTGCTGAACAGAATGGAAGTCCTACCTAGCAATGGGATACTTGCTGAAGTGACATTCAGCAACCATGATGCTCCCTCCCCTATGAGGGGACTCTCTCTTAGCGATGGACATCTCCCCTATGAGGGGACTTGCTGAATGGAATGAAAGCTATGCCTTGCCTGGTGAAATTTTTTTTTCACCTTCCCTTTCCACTCCCATCACGTCTTTAGCTTGCAGTTTGCATTGAAGTTCAGGTGATTTTCAGCCTAACATGGGGGTATTGTTACAATTGTAACCATATTTTCCCTATTTCACACCGCCACCCCGCTCCACAGCCTCACTGCCTCATTGCCACCCTACCCCACAGCCTCACCACCTCACTGCCACCTCACCCTCCTGCTCCCATTGCTCCCATTCCTTAGATGCCTTCTCTAGATCTCTTTCTATCTCCCGTCTCTCTTGTGTCTCTTCTCTCATCTCATCTCATCTCTCATCTCTTCTCTCGTCTCATCTCTCATCATGTCTCTTATCTTGTCTCTTATCTCTTATCTTATCTCTTGTCTCTTCCCTTGTCTCTGTCTCTCGCTCCTCCTGTAACATTACCCAGGTCACGTGACCTACTAGCATGACTCATCTCTGTGACTCATCCTTGTGTACCATTACTCATCTGCAGCTTCCTGACTCATGCTTCTTACTGCAGATTACTTATCCTTGCTTCTCTCTCCTTCCTGAATATTCCTAGACCTTATCTGCCTCATATCTCCTTCTTGCTTCTCTTGAGTTCCCGAGTGTTCCTGGACCTTCTCTTCTTTTGCCTCATGTCTCCTTATTGTCCACTCATAGATTTCCCTTCATTGTACCACTTTTGCATTTCTTCTTTCATTTTGGTCTGTGCATATTTACCTATAGTATATATTCCATACCACTTCAATTACATAACCCAAGCTTAGTCTACCAGCTATCTCCCATGTAGTGCCTGCCTCAGCCTAAGCAATATACCCTTTGTGGTCTTTCCTTGCTTCCCTAGTCTCCCTCCAGTTGCCTCAGCATCTCCTCAGTTGCCTCTAGTTCTATGAGTTTCCACCAGAACTCTGATCTGGAGCCCCTTTGTCCTCAAGGCACTACACTGCTGATCTATGACCAACCCTACCTGGGCCAGTCATAACATGAAGTCTATAAAATAGTTCCAAGACCAGCAGACTGGAGAGTAATCTGTAATCACTGGGTCTTTGATGTCAAACTGGATGGTTGGAAACATGCCTGCTTGGTAGCCAAAAGCTTCTTCCAGGCTGAGGGTCTTAACTTCAACCAAATATTCTCACCCATAGTATGATTCAAGATAGTGTGGGCAATGCTTGCCCTCTCCACCCTAGAGAAGTGGTATCTGACAATACTAGATGTCTGATCCATTTATCTCTATGGGAAACTCAATGAAGAAATCTACATGGAATTTCTGGAAGGGTTTATGCCACCCAACTCAAAAGGCAAAGTTCTCTGACTCCTCCACACTCTTTATGGCCTGAAACAGGCTGGTGTAGCTTGGTGGCACACATTGGATCAGTCAATGAAAGAACTCAGCTTCAAGCATCTGAAATCCAATGCTGGCCTCTTTATATTCCATGATGGTAATAAAGTCATCCTCACCATCATCTACATAGACAATGCCCTCTTCTGCAGACCAAATAAAGCTTTAGTAGAAAAGGTTAACTTAGGCTGCCTTCATGAAGAAGTGGGAATGTTGCAACCTCAGTGAACCAACTGAATTTCTGAAGATGAGGATCCAGCATGATGGTCAAAAATTATATTTAGACCAATCCACTTACCTCAAAACAACCCTGGAGTGCTTTAACATTACCAATGCATGGACTGCTCAGACTCCTCTACTTTCTGGTTACTACTGAGCTGAGAAGAATACCTCCCTAATTAATCCAGAACTCCATCTCTGGTTTCAAACCATGATCAGATCTCTTATGTACCTCATAATTGGTACCCAGCCTGACATTGCCTATGCTGTCACCCAGCTTGCCAGACAGGCAGCCAACCCATCACAGAATTACCTAGATAAAGCATACTATATCTGTAGATACCTATTAGATACACAGAAGTACTCCCTAGTCTATAATGGAGAATCCGAAAAAGGTTTAATTGCCTGTACCAACTCTGATTGGAGACAAGATATCCAAACTGGGCACTCATAGACAAGTTTCTACCTAAAGTTAGCAAATGGGATATTCCTCTGGAATTCACACCTGCAGAAAACCACTGTGGCCCTCTCCTCCATGGAGGCAGAGTACATGGTGATGAGTGATTGCTCTCATCAAGCTGTCTGGATCTGGCAGATGATAAGTGAGCTTGGCTTTAAGCTGTGTCCAATCCCCATATGTGATGACAATCAAGGATCTCTATGGCCAAGAATCCTATCACAGAGAAATGATCAAAACATATCAGGCTTTGATATCATTTCATGTGTTATGATTGACCCCTCTTTTCCCCATCTTTCTTCTTTCTCTCGCTCTTGACTATGCCTTCCACCTAGCCCTCATCTATCATTTGTACTTTAATGCTTCCCTTTCATTGTGACTCATTCAACATGACTCACTGCTCCTAGATTTCTGTTCCTCTTTATTCTGATTCCTCTATTCCTACTCCTTTCTGTAGTGTTATTCATTCACAGCTTTGTGACTCATCCATACTGCAAATGACCCATCCATTCCAGACGATTCCATTGTCTTCCATTGCTTACTCATAACATTCTCCTCCTAGTATATATACTCACTCATGTACTCATAGTAATGCTAAGCTAGAGCTACTCGAATATCAATGCTTTTAGTCCACATCTTGGTCTCTAGGCATGTGCCTCCTTTAGTCCTCAGTACCCTTTGTCCTCAAGAAGCCTTATAGCCTATAGTTGGAGTAGTGACTCTCACCTTTGTCCTCTAGTCCTTAGTCCTTGAGTCTTTGACTGACCCTACCCAGGCCAGTCGTAACAAAAGCTCTAGCTTCCTTCATTCGGTCACCATTATCATGAACCATTACCACCATTCCTCCCAAGCACCCCTACTCTGGACCCAAGGGAGCTCCTGCTTCCTCCACTCCAGCCACCCCTAGGAACCCCTTCCCTTTGCAACCCTGAACCCCAGCCCAACCCTCCTTGTCTTGGAGAGAGGACTCTCATCCTACAGACTCTCCAGAACCACTCTATCGATCATCAAGTGATGATGAAGAGACAGACAGACCTTGATCTAAATGTCCCTATCCCTGAGGAAGAGACTATCACCTTAGCCACCGAGTTATCCCATCAGTTCTCTGCTAGCATCTCACTCCCTAGACCACCTATGCCCCCATCCCCCATGCCTACCATGCTTGTACACCCCATCTTCACTGTACCAACACTCCTGACCCTAGCCATGGCCCCCAATCCAAAAGATGCCATTAAACCCACTAAACTACACCTCTCCCACCCTGGAACTTTTGACAGTACCCATGACAAATCTTTAGCCTGGCTGTGATCGGTGCGACTGTACCTCCTTATCAATGCCAGAGTTTAAGTGGATAGTGCTCAGCAAATCGGCTTCACTCTCTTCTTCATGAAGGAAGGGACTGCTGCTTCTTGGGTGGATACCTTTATCACCAAGAAAACCATAGGGGATACCATCTTACTCAGAACCTGGAAGGACTTCAAGGAAGCTTTTAAAAAAACCTTTGAACCCTCCAATGCCATCACCAATGCCCTCTCCTGGCTCTCTTTGCTTAGGATGATAGAGAAACCCAACAGACCTGGTGTCTATAACCCCTTGCTCAACAGCTACATTACCTAGTTCCAGAGCAAAGTTGCCACCGCCAAGGTAAAGGAGCAATCAACTCTTTGCCACTACTTCTCCATCAGCATTCCCCCCTCCCTTACCAAGAGAATCTACCTTATGGACAAAGTCCCCACCACCATCGATGAGTGGTACTCCCACACTCAGAGACTCCACGATTAACAAAGAAGAGCCTTTCAGGCCTTCTAATTCCACAAGGGATGCGCCTCCACCATCCCTATCATTGCCCCCACCCAGCCCTCTCTCAAAGAATGAGACCTCAATGCTATGGATGTTGACATCATCCGACTGCCTAAGCTCTCCCAGGAAGAAAGGGAACAATGCTTCAAGCAGGGACTTTGTCTTCACTACAGGAAACCTGGCCACAATGCTGCCTCCTGTACCACCTTCACCTCAAACTCCAGAACCCTTTTCCGCCCTAACAGAAAAGCTGCTAAGGTGGAAGAAGAAATCCCCACTCTAGGAGATATAGAAGACGACAAGGAAGAACCCGTTATCAAAAAAACCTCTTTCACTTTGGATTTTTGAAAAGGAGACCTCATTCAACGCAAGGATCTCCTATTCTCGCTATGTGTGTGCCTGTACTTGTATCTACCTCATCTAAAGCAATCAAAATCCCCATTCAGCTTATAGACCCCTTGCACATGTTAAAAGTTGTCAACTTCACCGCCCTCATTGATTCTGGCGGAGAAATCTCTTGTATCGACTGGACCTTCGTTCAAAGGAATAACCTCCCTTGAGAATGACTTAATGTACCTATCAGAGTATGAAACATAGACCAAACCACCAACTGAAAGGGAGATATACTCTTCACCACCTCCCTCTTTGTCGACATAGAAGGAGTTGTCCAATCTGTAATAGTTCATATCATGGACTGTGGAAATGAGAATGTCATCCTAGGGCTACCCTGGCTTCGAGCTGCCAACTCCTCTATTGACTGGGAATAACAGACCATTACTATCCCCAAATCCGTCAACCAGTCTGCCCACCTCTATCATCTCCATACAGTGGACCTCCATTGACACAATGCTTACTTCTGAAAATCCACCCCTGAACCCAAATGGACACCCCTTCGACATGTCCACATCACCCCTGCCTACGATTGAAACCTCTACAACTACCTAGGTTTCAAAACCGAAAGACAATTCCTTGAAAGAGCTACGGTTAACAGGGTTATGTGCAGGGTCATGAGAGTGGGATTCTGATTCATCCTGAAAGGAGATCCTCAGATCGCTAAACTCACCACTGCCACTAACCTCGCCATTGCACAAGAAAAAGCCAGACCCAAAACAGCCCTTCCCCCCGAATACTCAGAGTTCTCCTCCATGTTCTCCGAAGAAGCCTCCTTGAGGCTCCCCCCCCCAGACCCTATGACCATGCCATCAATCTCGACAACACTTTGTTCCTAAGATTGGGAAGGTCTACTCCCTATCCCCAGACGAACAGAAAGCCACTGAAGATTTTCTCAAAAAAAACCTTTGAAATGGGAAAATCTGACCATCGAAGTCTCCCCAGGCCTCCTCCTTCTTCTTTGTCAAGAAAAAGGATGGGAAGCTCTGCCCCTATCAGGACTATAGATACTTAAACTCCCACACCACCAGAGATGCCTACCCACTCCCCCTCATCTCTGATCTTGTTGATAAGCTCAAAGGAGCCAAGGTATTCACCAAGTTTGACATTCAATGGGAATACAACAATGTATGGATCAAGGAGGGAGACCAATGGAAAGGCGCCTTCATCACCTATAAAGGACTCTTCGAACCAACTGTCATGTTCTTCAGCATGAACAACTCCTCCTCCACCTTCCAATGATTCATGAATGACTCTTTTCGAGACATGATTGCTGAAGGATGGCTTGTCATCTATATGGATGACCTCCTCATCTTCTCCCCTGATGATGCTTCTCATACCAATCATACTAGATGAGTTCTCCAATGAATGGAAGAACTCAACCTCCACCTCTGCCTAGAAAAATGCAATTTTGCAACCTCCAAGGTTGAATATCTCAGGATGATCATCAAACCTAGGACCCTTGCCATGGATCTAGTAAAACTGAACAGTATCACTTCCTGGCCTACTCCCTCCAAGGTTAAGGACGTCTGGTCATTTATAGGATTCACCAATTTCTATCACAGGTTCATTGACCACTACTCTGACATTGCCTGCCTTCTTATTGACCTAACTAAGAAGACTAAACCTTGGGATTGGTCCCCCGCCTGCCAGACCTCCTTTGAGTCCTTAAAAGCTGCCTTCCTCTTAAAACCAATTCTCCACCTCCCAGACCTCTCTGCTCCTTTTGCTATCACCACCAATGCCTCTCAAGATGCCACAGGTGCCATCTTTCTCCAAACAGACTCCAATGGCAACTGGCATCCCTATTCCTATCTCTCCCAGTCATTCATTCCAGCAGAGCGAAACTATGACATCTATGACAGAGAACTCCTTGCTGTCATCAGAGCCCTTAAAGCATGGTGTCATTACCTTCAGAAATCCCCTTTCCCAGTACAGGTCTTCACTGACCACAAGAACCTCACTTATTTCCATGAGCCATGTCATCTTAACCACTGACAAGCTCAATGGCTCCTGGATATCATGGACTTCGACCTCCAGATCTCCCATATTCCTGGTCGTCTCCTTGCTGGACCTGATGCTCTTTCTCGATGACCTCATAAGCTTGCCTCCCCTTCTGAGATCGACAATGAAGATGTCACCCTCCTCCCCCCCTTCCTCTTTGTCCAAGCCATTGATACCACCCTGTCCTCTGCCATCGCCACTGCCTCAGGTAATGACTATCTTGTCCTCACCACCCTCCAAGCTCTCAATGGCACCATTCCTCCTGCCTTTAAATCCCACCTCAGCAATTGGCAATTCCGTTATGGTGTCCTCACCTATAAGGACCACATTTACATTCCTGACTCTCCTCTCCGATGTGATATTGTTGCCCGTTCCCATGGTCATCCCTCTGCTGGCCACCCTGGCTACCTAAAAACTCGCCAGCTCATTGCCTCCAAATTCTGGTGGCCTGGCCTGGCCCAGTTCATTTGAAAGTTTGTGAAGGGTTGCTCACTCTGCCAACAAAACAAAGTAAACACCCACCCCACCATCCCTCCTCTCACCCCCATCAAATCTTCCTCCTTCCACCCCTTCCAGCAGATCTCATGCGACCTCATCACCGACCTTCCCCTCTCCTCTTCATTTGACTCCTTATTGGTTGTGGTCGACCATGGGCTTACAAAGGGGGTAATTCTCTGCCCTACTAAGAAAACCATGACCATTGAAGGAATAGCATCCCTCTTTTTCCACAAAGTTTACAAACACTTTGGTCTTTACGATAAGATCATCTCTGATCAAGGGCCTCAGTTTGCCTCTTCCTTCGCCAAGGAGCTAGGAAAGGTACTAGGCTACATCTCTCCCTCTCCACCACCTACCACCCTCAGACTGACAGTGAAACTGAACAGGTCAACCAGGAAATCAAAACCTACCTAAGAATCTTCTGCAGAGATAACCCTACCTCCTGGGCTGATCATATCACCCATGCAGAGTTCGCTCACAATCATCGCCCCCATTCTGTCATTGGAAAATCCCCTTTCTTCCTGATGATGGGTTTCAAACCCTGCCCTCTCCCAACTATTATTGCCGAAACCAATCTCCTCACCATCGAAACTAGACTAAAGGAACTCTCCGTTGCTTGAGACAAAGCCTTAGCAG
>JBBPLX010000875.1:0-13967 GCA_038090015.1 Leccinellum albellum
CGCTCCCAATCATCCTTCATCGCAACCTTTACCCACGAAGAACTCATCCGCCTTCCCAACTCCCTCTTTCCCCATTCACAACCATTGGCTTCCACTTCTATGAAACCTCCGTCAAAGAAATTTAAAACAGAGTCATTTCGTGCTCCTACAAACTCTAGGCTGCGCGAGGAACCAAAGTTGGACGAGGATATACGTCAAATGGAGTCAGACAGATCATCTACAGAGTCGGTCGCGCGCCAAGGAAGCAGCCCATCCTTCCTTTCAACTCCCCTCAACGACCACTATACCATCTAAGCGACACTTTGATTCTCTGCATCCTGACCCCAAAGGCGAAACTCTTCAGATCGAGCTCAATAAGCGCATGTGTGAGGGTCCTTCTGCCCCCCGCACGCCACAATCATAGACCCCTTCACAACGGACTTTTATGAGCGTGCGTGGTAAGCGAATAAGTACCAGTTTTGAGAACACAGGTTATCTGTGCGTATCTTTTCCACTGTATCCTTACGGTTTCCTTTCTAATCGGTCCGATTGTTATTCTGCATAGCCCCTGCATCTGACGATTCGAGGTTTTACAAATATATTGATTGCAATCTCCCGGAACCACAACGTGCACGCCAGTATGGTCAACCGCGCGCTGCTTCAAAATAGTTAGAAGCATCGTCTTCATCGATTCCTTCGAAGCGTCCAAACCCTCGAGTCGTCACCGCTTGATGATCGACAGGAACAGATACTTAAGATAGTGTAAGACGATTTCATTAGGATGCTGGCTGAGAAGAAGGTTGATACATTTATGTATGGTCACGGAGAGGATGGGCAGAGTGCTAAAGACGGTGCTCCGAAGCCCAATGAGCAGAACGTTAAGAATTGTGCGCGAAAGGTGACGTTCCAACAGCATATGCATCGGTGAGTTACCTGTTCCACACGGTCAAACACCTGCCTGAGTGCATGTCACATATTGCAGGGCACAGGCCAAGTCAGAGGCTTGGTCATGAGTTGATCTGGAGAAACGACTCCAGGCTCCGAAACCGCCACATCTTCCAAAGCGAAGGGAAAACAACGAGCCACTTCACAAGAGCTGCAGGACGACTAGTCGCAGCTACCATGAACTTCCCAGTAAATTAGGTGGACCTTGATCTGATCAAACAGGTCACGTCTTATTATCGCTTCTCTCTTCTCTCCATCGCATTATCAGCAAGATCCCACACCCTACCACCACCCCCAAGTCTGTTGTCTGCACTGACCTCGTACCTTCCACCCCCATAGCGAGGACTCAGCCATCCACCTTTCCGTGATTTCCTCCGTGCCTTATCACGCATAGACAAGGAACGGCCCCCAGGAAAGATTGGGGATACTGCTCGAAAGGCAGCAAGAGAGGTGCAGCGCGCGCAGGTCGTACGCTCCGGCGGCGTTGGAGAACGGCAAAGAACAGGTTTGGCCATTGGAGCAACACCGTGTAAGACACGTGGGACGCCACCCCGCAGAGATCGATGATATGAATTGAATGAACAGCTTTTCCTGCCAGTGCTGGAGACACAATGTATCTGTGACCATACTTTGTGACCATCAACCTATCTTATTCTTTTTATTTCTGTTTTGCTTTGTCTCGCATCGCAATGTTATGGATGTTTGTGTTGTGCTCCGTCCCATTGCTTTCTACCTCCCCATTGTCAATACTTCAATACTGCATTCAGTTGTTCTCACAACGAATCACCGGCGTGGTGGCTACTGGCGACGACTCATCACTAGCAGGATCGTGCACAACCACACATCAAATGGGATCTTCGGAACCTGTGAGGTGCGTTTTCGACGTCATGATACATAGTACATCAAGAAGGCGGTGTTGATATCGCGATGGACCGTCGATTCTAGAACTCAGAATCATTAATCATTGGCCGTTTTTACTGTCCAATCTCTTGTCGAATTTTGTCCTTACTCTCCAATGCCGCCGTTGTCTCCTTCCAAACAGTTTTCTGTAACATGTCCCACTTGGCTGTGTGAAGTTGCATGTGCGGATTTAACACGACTTCCACCGGTGGATGAACGGCATCTCTTCCGGACGGAATTTCCCTGTCCGTCGCACCGTATTCCGCGTACGTCCCGAGTCCCTGTTATTCCACGTGAGGCTCGGTGTCTCGAAATGAACATTGAATCCGTCTTGGTCGTGAAATCCGGAGTGCACCATCTCGCGACAATATCTCTCGAAGTCTGGGATTCCCTAGCGAGATATTGTGAGATCGACCAGGAGCGTGCCAGCGTTGAAGTATTATACCCGGGGGACGCCAGGATGTTCATCGGGCATCCTACGTCAAGCACTGCGGCGAGCGAGCGACCACCGAGGTCGGTGTTCCACAGCTCCTTCGAGTCCTTGCGTGCCAGAAAGTCCACATCTAGATAAAGGATGCGCTGGACGGGCAAGCACTTCATTATATCAACCTTGGTCCAGATGGAGCCATGGTACGTCAGATGAGAAAGAGTTTGAAGGTAGGAACAAAGAGCAGGGTGACGTCTCGATGTTTCTCCTGTTTTCCGCGAGGAGACCACAGTCAACGATATACTGGAGCGCGATGCAACCCTGGACGTGCTCTATGAAGCTGTGTAGAGTCACCGTGGCTGCCACGACGGCGTGGTATGCAGAAGTGGATGGTGAATGTGACGTCCTTGCTCCGAGTCAAGTCACTTGGGTCACAGTCAGTTCAGGATCACCGACTCAAGTGCAGCAACCACTAAATCTTGTGTTACTACACCAGCAGCTTCAACGAGGAGACAATGACACTCCGAGACTGGGAGCCCGAGCCAATTGTGGAAGAAGTTCGAGAGCTGTACTGTAGAACTGTAGTATGATTTTGGATGCAGTGGTATCTCATATGTTACATTTCTAACGAGAATTAGACAAGGGTGAGGCAGGGATGGAGTCTTGCCTCTGAATCTGTCCCCTATGTTTGGTTGTTCTATACCATTTTCTTATATAACATTACATTAATCAATAGACTTTGCTGTGCTATGATGCACCACGATCGAGGCCCTGTCATTGGTTTTTTACGAAGTACTAGTAGGTAGTGCTAACACCAAATGGTATAGGTAACGCCGGAAGTTAGCTATCTCCACCTCCTTAAGCCCAGTTGAATCGAATCCATGTATGACAGCTGCTACAGTTGCCAAAACCCAAACTCCACAATCATGGCCATTCGTCTGTACAGGAAGGGACTACACAGGGACTTCAGTAAGGAAGGCGAATTGCATCATAAACATACCGTGGTGGGATATGCAACCCAAGGTCTGTAGTCAAGTCGGACATCGGTGGGGTACTTCCATTTCGCAATTGTTAACAATCGGGTGATCAATCGCATTATGTCCTGCCTCGAAGTTAGCATGCAAAGAAAAATACAATACATAAGCCCTTGCCGAGACATCCGATTCCCATGGCTTCTGCTGAGCGAAGCTGTCAAAGAGCCGAAGTTCTCGGCGTGAGAAGTCAGCGATACATAGAACCCAGTGGTACTGTGGTGCAGAGCGATGGATGGGAATAATCCAGAGATCCTTTGTCCAGAATCTTGTCCACGAGTTCACTCTCCAGAACTCGTGATCTGGGGTGTCGCGCCGAATGCGGGGAAGTTCATGAGTGGAGAGAACTGCAACCTGGAGAGCACGGGTTGGCTGGATGGCCGTGAAGAGAAGCGCAATGCATCCATTAATGCACCAATCGTTAAGCCACGCGGTCGGACTAGCAAGCATGGCGAGTTCGCGTGATTCAAATATGAGGCCAGGGAACTCATCTTGTGGCGGTCGCACTCTGGTCGCTGCAAGATCGCCATGTACGATCTTGGTGCAGCCAGGGACAGGAGTTGTATCAAAAGTTATGTTCTATTACGAAGCACTTAGCAAAGGCACTTCAAGTAGAATGACTCAATGAAAGACGTGCCTTTGCTCCCACCTCCACTATCGTTACCGGTATCGTTGGCTCTTCAAATGCTTCGTCTTCATCCGCAGACATTGTTGGAGCATCCGTGAGGTAATCGAGAAGTACAACTTCCTCAGGTTTGCCCTGTAACGAAAAGACAGAGTTTGAGTTGGCATCCACTTCATCCGTTGTTACCTCGGGAGACTCGACCATGGTGGGATTGACCCAAAATAGCGAGACTTTGGGACTGCTACCTGACAACAAGAGAGCCAATGCAGTAGCCTCAGTTGTTTGAGTTTCAAATCGGGGAGCAGAGACCAATGGGTTAGGCCACCGAGAGCGCAAGGACAAAATGTCCTCCCGCCGCTGCTGCAACGCTACATAAAAATCTTCATCTGTATACCATGTCAGAGTAGCCATCTTGAATTTGGTGCTTAAAGACTCACTCTCCGAAGTGCACATCGCCAGCTCAATTGCAGCCAGTTCAGTGCCATACCATCGGCACAAATTGTCTGCTTCTATACCCAGTCGGCGCTGTTCTTCGAGGCACCGATTATGCTTCAGCATCGCACGCATGCCGTTACGGACAGCCTGGTCCTCCATCCAACGTGGAACTTGCCCCCCCATTGGAGTAATCCAAACGTCTTCCATCAATGTCTGATCATTTCGAAGATCACTGAGTTTGGTTGGGAGGGGATGTGGCAACGGAATCGACCAGGCTGGATCGTACAGTTCTTCCAGCTCTTCGCAGTACGAATTGTATTTACGTATAGCGCTCATAAGGGCGGGCTGCCGTTTTGATATCGCCTTACGAGTCTGTTGGTGTAGTTTCGTACCTGTGCCAATTTAGCAAATATGACTGGAGACTGAATAACACGTACCTAGCGCTTGCTGAGCTCCACCTACTGCTCGATCGAGTTTATCCCACTCGAAAAAACTCCCAATCGCACGCTTTCGTATGTTAATCTTCAAGTCGCGCGCCAACAGGAGCAGCCGAACAAATTCGAGCGGGATACCTTCGAGCTCAGGAAATTTTGCACTAACATTGAGAGATGCGTACAAGGCATCAACTTTTGTTAAGAGGCGATCGTGAGTGCGCTCGAGGCTGTCAAGCGCTGCCGTGGTATCGTCGGAGATTACACCCTTCTGTATCGCCGCTCTCGCTACGTGGATCGCACGGTCACTCACGTCGATGTCCGCTTGTAGTGCTAAAACAGTATCGAGTTCTTTCTTGAGACGTGTGGGAGCATCTGATTCAATTATCAGCAACTTCTTAACTAAAACGATTGTGGACGTACGAGCACGTAATGACAACTGTGATTCCTTCTGAGAAGCCCATTGCTTCTGCAGTTCCTTCATATCAATACCACAATCTTGCAATTGGTGTTCGACAACTTGTCCTTGACCCTGAACACCTCGCCAAAGTCGTCGTTTGATCCAGTCTCCGAGGTCTGCCCGCATCTCACAACCAACTGCAACCAGCTGATGGTCGATTAGCCAAATACGACGCTGACGCTAGGAGTAGTATTAGGATCAGTTGGATCACTGTGAGAGGTGGGCCCTACAGAAGATGACCGCTCGATACCAATCAGCTTGATAAGCCGAGACCATAGCCGCTCGGTCCCTTCCCCATCGGAAAGCCCCAATCCAGTCGTCAGGCGGGGGTTGTAAACTAGCTGACATGCCCATTCATGGCCATAGGCGTGCATGGCAGTAGTTGCGAAGCGTAATCGACACACAATCTCATCTGGAAAGATGCTGTACTGTTGGAAAATGAGCAAACAAGTAAAGTAGGATTAAGTACTTAAGTTACCAATGACAATGTCCGATCTAAAACACAACCGACGTCATAGAAGACGACGATGGTTGCATCTGGAGGTAGGAGTGAAAACAAGTGCGCAATTAATGCGAGCGCAAATTTCTGTTGCTCTCCGGGGGTGTCCACATTAGCAAGGAAAAGAGGGATGTCATGACGACATATGAGCGCCATGAGCCCAGTGTCATCAAAGCTTTCCATAGATGTTTTTTGTTTCTTACCGTCAGCAGCTTCATAGGATGTCTCGCATGAGTCGATGGCTTCGTCGGGAATGGATGGCGTACGGGCTCGAGGTGGCTGCTTCCTCTGTTTTGCAACATGTGTGCCCATCATGTCCACTTGTTGCTTCGAGATGAAATATTCCAGATCATAGAAGGGTGGACTGTTACCAGCAGATCGGCGATGACGATGGTGGAAGTTTCCATCTGTGGCCACATGGATGTCGCCACCTTGAAGCCCTTGGGTCGATCGACCAAACAACGTGCTGGCAAAACAGGCAGGGCAACGCTGAACTAAAGTGGATGCACAAGCACCAGTAACCAGCGGCATCTGAAAACCTGTACTAGTAGCGGCGGGTGGGGAAGTAGAACTGTCTGGAGGTGGCAGGGCTTTCTCTGGAGTAACAGGTACAGGGGACAAGGTATGTTGGGGTGTACTCGGTTCGCAACTCTCAGAAGAGTTCTTAGCAGCCCTGATACGATCACGGCAGGCTTGAATAGCAGCATCAATACGACGTTCCACTTCTACGTGTAGAACGTCATACCACTGCACCGCGGAGCCAAGGCTGCGCCGGAAAGGGTCGTTTACCAATTCACCCTGGTATCTTTCAATGACACATACGTAATGGTGTAGGAATTAAAAACTATACTCACATTCCTATCAACGACCCTAAAGCCCCGTCGAAAATAGTGTATGTGAAGTGCAGATGCAAGGGCATTAATGGCATCGCACGACCGCTCGAACAATGCACGATAGAACGAGAGGAGATCAAGGGATACAGCCATCCGAGGTTGAGAAGGCGCTGTTGGGAACAATCCGAAGTGGATGAGAACTTGAGGTACTGTGAAACACTCGCATCCGACAACCTCGATCGTCTCAAAATCTATGCACGATCAGTGGAGCGAATGGAGGAACGAACATCATGATGACTTACAATCAAAAAAAAGGCAAAGTAATTTCATTTTTTTCCGGATACAGGCAGCTTGTTTGCATAAAGAAATGGACGTAGGAGGTTTGGATATAGGTTTTGCCGATGTTCGTGAGGTGTAATGTTGGTAGGGTAGAACGAGAGAGGGAATCAATGCCTTCCAAGATGTATATAGCCGTTGTGCAGGGGGATCAGGCAGAGTGCGTCGCTTGCCGGGGTTTGATGTCCTCTCGTCAGGGGCCTCCGAGTCTAAGATAATAGCAAAGTTCTCTTCCATTGGCGTATGGTGTGAAGTCGAGTCTTCTTTGTCACTAGGAATGTAGTCCGGGTCCATTGGATCAAAATATGCACCATCATCATCAATCTCAATGTCATCATCCATGATCTCGTCATGTGAGGGATCAGCTTGGTCCTGTGATGTTTCGGACGGCTTAGATTCGAGTTCACGGAGCCTAGTGAGTAATCGACGACGCTTGATGTCGAGTAATGAAACGGAAGCAAAGACTTGTGTCTTGTTTTTGTTCCTAGGGCGCCTTGGGCTTTCGAAGTGCTGCCCGAGCCCTTTCGTAACCACTTGAACACCTCGAGTACTTGGCCTTTGATGCATGAGGAGACGACGAAGATTATTGCCGGAGGGTGTAGAGTGGTACAGGAGCGGACAGCACTGCCAGTGCCAGTGTAATGAGAAAAAACATATTCGGACTCGGAGCAGGATTGAATGAGGGCAAATCTATGCAGAACGAAGATACTACTACCAGGCGACTACTGTGGATGCTCGACAGAGCTCTAATGAAGGTCCACGCGAGGCTACAATTAGATGTCTGTGTATTAATAAGCACTCTGCACCAGATCCGAGTCTGGTCCTGCCAGCGTTACCGCCGCAGCGCGTTCGTCGTCCCGGGGCCCCATCATAGTGGTAGTCGTCCCACGATCCACTTGACCGTTTCTCTTCCCATCATCTCGCCCCTCCTTCGTGCACCGTGACAGTGTCCGCATGACACGCATGGACGTACCCTTCTCTGCTCCCCGTCGTTCTTGCCGTCGCAGTCGCAGTAGCTCCGGGTCCTGACATGGACATACTACGCACGGATGTGGTACACTGTCCGTTACCTTGCTGCATCGAGGGTGGCGTCCCCCCGTCTCCCTCATTCTCCTTCGTACTTGCCCTCCCCCTGTTTGCATCTGCACAAATGTGCACCTGATGCATGCACGTCCTACCTGCCCCTTCCCTCGTCCTCGTCTTCGCCATCGCTCGCATTGAGGACGGTGAGTCCGATTTTATTATTCCATGTCTTATTGCACAGCTTCACTGGCATATGCTCGCTAACTTTTGTTGTGCTACTTACTTTAGGATCTCCCCCGTTCAGGTCCAATGTCGTACTCTTCGTGCACGACGTGCCGAGGACTTGAGGGTCAAGTAGACATAACGATATCTGCCAGGCAGGACAAAGAGACAATAACGAGTCGCGAGGGGTCAGGAGTCGGATGATAGTGTCCTCGTCTCATGACTCGGACTCGGAGTACAGCGATCTGAGGAGATGAGGCATGGTCACGACGCATGGCGTAGCTCTTCCAAGTTCTCGGCTAACCCACCCCCAAGTCACGCTCACTAGCTAATTAACGAGGCGTAACTCATATTCGGGATGGGGCATGGTATGTTTCTACTACTGGGCGCTGACAGGAATGGCTCGATCCGGCTGGCAGCTGGGAGAGCTCGTGCACATTGAGCCTGTCAGTTTTTTCACTTTGCTTATTTGTTACGTTTGTAACTGGACAGCCTCGCTACGTTCACACAGACTGACATATGCACTTTCGTATGTGTTAAAATGCGCACTTCTGTTATACCACCCTTGCACAAGTACTTTGAGTATAAGTCGAGGAGTGTCGAGTTACTCGAGTACTAGGTACAATACCGACGCCCATCTCACCTTGCCTTTAAGGTCATCGCCGCCGTTAAGAGAGGCCGCAGAATTATCAGGTACTATCCTGATGACGACACGAGAAAACTTGAAGTAGGCAAGCATCTGCAGCGAATCTCAAGTTCTTCCTCATTCCTGATGGTTGGTTTCGTAGAGGGGATCGCCTGATGTCCCGCGGTGCATTGGCGTAACGGATTATAACAGCAGCGATGGCAACTACGTGACTTACAGGAACGGATCGGCGAAGCGGCCTCTTCACTCAAAGTGGATGTGTCCCTCTCGCACTGGCAAGTACTTCTACCTCCCATTCTATCGACAAGACGTACAGGAGAGAAGACAGATGGGTGATGTACAGCTTCAATGCCGACACTTACCTTGCTTCGCTCAGAGATTACGCCGACTTGCTCAATGAGTCGAACCACTTAAATAGGCTTGAACAAATGGTGCCCATCGGAGACGGCAGCGACGACAGAGTTATTCAGGACTGGAAGGACTTCTTTGATCCTTGGGGCACTCATGTCATTCTGAATTCTGCATTCGGTACCAGGTTCCAATTGGTGGGCTGCATAATGTATCCCGCATCCCACTCCGCTTTGTTCACCTTTAGATCGTCAGAACGTATGGGCGTCCAACTCGGACAGCTCCGTCAACGAGCGCTTCTCTACTAGTGTTACCGCTGCGTTCAACGGCATCGGCGCGGGCGGCCAGTTTGATGCCTCTGTGACGACAGAAACGCAATACAAGACGTTCTCCGAGTACATACAGAAGCAGGTGTTCATTGTGGGTGGCAACCCTCAGATTAGTAACAAAGAGCTCACTGCGGACCCCGCACACAACGATGTCTTTGTGAAATGGGCCGGCACCGCCGCCGGAGACTCTTCTATCCCGACTCTGAACGTGACCGCGCTGTGAGTCCTGATGAAAGACGCGAGCAAGGCAGAAGTCTGAGCGACCGCTGATATGGTCAAGAACGCGTTCGACTTTATTGTCTCAAACTCTGTTCCGTACAAGACTGCTGTGGTCTTCGACATACAAAGCGACTGTAAGTGTGGTTGTTTCTTATAACATGTGAGTATATAACGCATGTGATGAAACAGGGGGAGAATTCAACCTGTTGGCTCCGGATGGCGTTATCATACGTAACGACGACTATCCGTTCCCGGACAACACGGTCGCGTCGAACACTCGGGTTCAGTGGGGGAAGGAATATAGTCATCAATATGAAAGAAAGATACTCAGGTGATGACTCCGTTCCGCAGTGTTGCCAACCACGATCGTTGATTCAATATCACGCCCCTAGGTTTTTCGTCGTTAACGATGGCTCAGCCATCGATTTTTCCATCTCTCATGGAAGCAATGGCGGCAAACCGGGGGAAGGGAGAGTGGAGGCTATCATTGAGGCGGTGAGTGGTCTGCTGCTACGCTTACAATTGGTTCTCAGCGAGTTCATTCGTGCCGATCGTCATGTGAACTATTTGAACGACGAAATAACTGGTACGTCGAATCCCTTCCCAATGGGACTCTTCCGCATGACGTTCATACATACAACATGTGATTGAACAGAGAACAAATGGAACACCGTGTGGTTCTACCAAAAGTCCGTCTCCGTTAAATCAGCGACGTCGAGAGCTAAGCTATCTCGTACCAATACCCGGTGGGACGCGGTCCTCAAGAGATATTTGGAAGACATTGGCGCTGGAGATTAGGTGTGATCTATTGTCGATCGACTGGCACTTCCGCACGCAACCTTCGTACGTGTGGTCCCACTTTTGCAAGTGTGATTCTACTTGTACATGAGTTACTTGAAATCTACCCGGGGCAAGGAACATGCGAGGAATGGAGTAAATCTACTAGGGAATACCGATCGACGTCATAGATTTTCTGTAGGACCATAGTGATCATACACCCTCATTCTCAGTCCCGTCCTCCGATAGTTTCTCTTGCGCATCCACACGCTGCTACTAGGGTTTGTCGTAGCTGAACACATGAGTCTGCGCCGCCTGGCCGCCCTGCATCCGCTTCCCACGTCACACGACGATGGCGGACGTGATAGACAACACACATTGATGACGAACACGGTCCCCACACGTCGCCCTTGTTCTTTCTCCATCGCTCACGCAGAATTGACGATAGACGAGATGACAGTGACGACAACGATGGATGTGACGGCAGCAAAAAAATACGCCAGCATGCCCTCACGACATGACAATACGCGTAGCCACTGGCAGGCTCTCTCCATCACCATCTACCTGTCGACTTCTTCACTGTATTGAGGACAGCGTGTGGCGACTGCCACGCACTCTCGTTACGCTGAGAGTGCATGACGATCACCACATGCTGTCGCCCTGGCCCTGGCCCTCTCCCTCGCCCACACGGAGCCGACGAGCAATAGTAGCATCACCACGATGAGACCATGACAACGAGACGGTACAACATCACCAGTGCACCATGTCCTCCCCCCCGTCACCATCCCCATCCCATCTCCCTGTCCTAGTACCCCAACGTCCTCTCGCCCCAGTTGGAGAATTAGCCTCGCCATTCCCTGGATGTCCACATGGACCATTCAAGTTCTTCGTCGCTGTCGCCATTGTCAATTCCCCCATCAGCGCGTACATCCACGGACGTGCACGCCCACACGCATCCCACCCTCTCCCTGTTTGCACACACAAGCAAGAGTGCACTAGCAGATGCGTTCTCTCAACTTGTCGGCTAACATGCCCGTGCTTGCGAGCACGAGGTAACGCGGACAATAGCGGGCGACGGATGTGCGGTGAGGGCAAGGGTAAACGGGGCAAGAGCGTGCACACGAAATAGAGCGTACTAGTAGCAAACAACATCTGCTGGTGCGTCCGTCCTCGCGAGCTCAGAGTTAGGCGGATGGTGACTCGGATTGCGGATGGTGCTGGTGACACGCCGCAGGGCAAAGGCGACATGCAAGAGTAAGCACAAGTCTGAGAGGTGGCATGGTGGGCGAGGAGGCAGCTGGCGCCATCAATGGGGTAGCTACTAGTAGTAGCAGGCGAGCGGGCGTCGAGACATGTTGAGTGGGCGAAGCGGTCTGTGCGCCGTCTTAGAGGCACGGACAGTGGTTTTGCAAGACGGCATGCAAGATGGTGGGGGGATTCCAAGTTAGCGATTTTGCAAAATGGTAGGCGTACTGCAAGATGACGACAGAGTCGGACTCGGGGCTGCAGAAGGAGTATTGTATTTCCCGCAAGACGATTAGCAAAAATAGTTCAGGTTATGGGGAGTCTTGCAATCATGTCCCAGGATGTAGTGCGGCCATCTGGGCGACTACTGTGGATGCTCGACAGAGCTATAATGGAGGTCCTGGCGGACGCGACGCGAGGCGGCAATGAGATACAGTGCAGGGTGCTATTTATAGACCTCCTGGATGTCTGTTCTCAGAGACTAGTTGCTATCTACAAAGAAAACTGGTCTTTGTGACCCTTAATTGCTGCCGAAAAGTAGTGACTGAGGTGGCCCAGACCATATGATCATGGATATCGACTATCGAGGCGGTTGCATTATGTAACTTATCTCCGACCTCCTCGCCCCGGAAAGCTCCGTGATCGGTTGCCACCTTCGCACTTCGCCCGTGTCAGGAACCCGTCTATTCCGTGGTCTCGATGGCCATATGCTGTGCAGGTACTGCCCGTAGTTCTAGTCCTCGATTGTGCACAGGTGGGGACAAACTTCTAACCGCATACACACGTGTCTCTTACCGCTTGAATCGCAATCCTGAAGCACTGAGCAGAAAACCAAGCAAAAAGATCCCTCGTCTGTTGGTGTGTGTTCCTACATTCATGCACTGATAATACTCTAACTTATAGGCGGATCGAAGTTGGATAGAGGGTGTGCGCCACTTCCTGGGTGCATAACTTCCAGCTCAAGAACCAATAGACCTCTAATGAAGAACTGATTCAATCAACTCAATTAGCTCTTGATCAGCGTATCGTGTCACGGTTTAGACTTGAAAGCTTGACCCACCAGCAAGGCGCATCCATATTAATATTGTTTTATTTGGTTGGGAGCGATCCCGATCAAGGGTAATGATACAGAACTTATCGGTATGGCGAGACTCTCCAACATAAACGCTGGAGAGTGAAGACTGAAAGGCTACGAAAGGATGCATGTTTCGCCCCCTCCCATCCTGTGTCCCCCGGCCGCATATTTCCGCCCGATCGCACTTCGACGCGGGCTAGTACATAATGCCAATATATGAAAATTCGGGAGATGCCGGTTGCATGCTCAACACCAAGTTCCTTGAGTTCTTCTCTATTGTCTCCAGGTTCTTGTTCCCAGTTTCAGCCTGCGTAAATACTATAGCATCGATTTTCAACTCCAGCCTAGGAACAGCGGCCGGGAACAGCCCAATCGAGCGTAGATGAGCATAGGCCAACCGCCGAACGACCGAATGCTGATGTGCTACTATCTGATGAGTATATTCGGGAGGGGTCTCGTTGGTCTCGACGTCATTGCATGAGTTGTGGAAAATGTTTATCAAGGTTCGGGGTGACTACGCGTTGACCTGCTCTCATCCGTGCTTGTTGAAGCACTGAGTGTGGGATATGATTATCGACTATTGAAGGTGGACTCGGACGCTGGTACTAGAGGGCGAGCGTTTGCGCGACTACGCTCAAGTTAGACGGCGGGTCTCTGCGAAAAGCTTGGTACCAGCCTTGAAGGTGTTGGCATGTTCTGAAGAGTATGGTAGCATAAGCTACGCTGCTCTTTTCTAGGATAGTAGATCACAGTGCAGTAACGTCAGAATCGGTCAGATAGTCTTTGTTGATACAGTGTAAGTAGATGTAGTCGGCGGGTGGGATTGAACGTGTATATATATGTTGAATTTGAAACCGGGAGATACACAACTTTGAGAGAGAGAGATAAGATCATATGTACAAGAAGTATCCGCCGCCGTCCAAAGAAGCATGTCCATTTCGATGGGGTTGAGTCGGATGACGGCCCGGATCCCGGAGCGGCTCTGTTCATATAACAATCCTTCTGAAATCGCCAATCAGTCAGTCGAAACTATGAAGAAGAGAGGGGGATCGGTCTTGGAATATTGATAGTTGGCTGCACTGCGTAGTATGATCCAGACGGTCGTCGGATTGTTCATACGTTTCCAGATCAGTAAAGCAACGCCACGGCCCATTAGGCAAGGATTTGGGGGGCTGTTATCGG
>JBBPLX010000876.1:0-13964 GCA_038090015.1 Leccinellum albellum
CCGTTGTCTACAGCGCATTCATTGCTATCAAACCGGAATATGATCACACGAGGGACAATATTGTCATATCGTGTCTCTTGGCGGAACACAAACTGCGGATGAAAGGTAAGAATGCCGATTTAGCAGAAGGATCCGCTAGCATTGGTGTCATGCAATTGGGTGCAGTACTGCAATAATGGTATAGCAGCACATTATAAGCAAATACGTTGTGCAAAGATCCTGTTTACCAGAAGAGCTAATAAGTGGGATCCAACCTAGATAAGACAACCTTTCGTTATAGAACGTTCTGCATGACCGTATAGCAAAAAGCACAATCTGCTAAGCAAATAGCCCAAATATGGTCCTTCAGCATGTCGTCGCGGGAGCGGCAGCACTCATTGCAGCTCCATTCGCAGCAGCAGCCGCATTCATCGCAGCCAAATTCATCGCAGCCGCATTCATCGCAGCCGCGTTCGATGCAGCCATACTAGCTTCTAGTGCCCTGGCTTGAGCGGTGTTTCCCTGCCTTTTCGAATGCTCCTGCCGCAACGATTCGAAGCAAACGAAGGTGAGTATGACGTGGTCCAGGATCGCCACCACCTTGGGTGAGACCTCTAAATAGGCCGGGTGGGACGGTTTCCGGATCCCCATGTTCTTTTGGTGGAACCGTACGAGCTCGGCGGTGGTGTTGGCTGCTTTCATCTATTCCGCGTGAATAGCAAATGGAATTTAGAGATTTGTCAACAACTTTCGTTGCGCAAACAAGAACAACTCGGAAAGCAACGTACCCAGCAATGAGTCGATTCCATCTTCCACTTGTACGTCTTGCGATCAGGACCCACGAAATACCGACCACTGGCAACATTTCAAACGGTCAACGTCAAATCATGTCCACCATAAAGTAACGCACGTTTCCCACGATCGTTTCTGCATCACATCATCCATGTTCAGCACTTTGCCATCGAACCTCATCACCGTCGACTTTAGTGAGTGCCACTCTATGGTCCCCACTGTCTCTGAGTCTGCGGCATCTCTCGGACTAGCGTCAATCCAGCGATACTTTGTTATTGTCGTCACTTTGTCGGAGGTGGAGACGGTGTAGCAGACATTGCCGCGCTCGTCGGAGATGTCGGTGTTCAAGTGCTTCGTAGTGCTAAAGTTGAGGCGCATGATGTCTTGGGGTATACTCTGACGTTGGTTAGCGAGGGTGATGGAGGGTGGAGGTGGAAGACTCGGTCAGATCGATAGTAGAAGTGTGGTATTGGATTATAACGATTCGGGCTGGCCAGTCAACTAGTCACCGTCGGAGGCGGTGCGGTGGTTCGGGGCTTCCATAACAAGGCGAGTTTAGAAGTTGGTTCACCCCGGCCTGGAAAGGCTGTACCGGAACCAACCGGTGAGTTGCTCTGCTCACCGACTCGGACTTGCTTACTTGTTTACGGCTAGTTCCAAGAATAATGGTATTTCCCAGAAGACTACAAATCTCACTGGCATTATTCTTGGAATTTGCTGTAACTTCTCGTTCCGAGATCCGGGCCAATCCAAGCTTCTGAGCCCAAGGAGGGAGGACTACCTGTCCAACAATTCACCCACCGATCGTCCGAGGTCCATCCATGAAGTACCGCGAGCGGCGGCAAAGTGCTGGGCCTGTCTCATGCAATGCACACGCTAGACCACTGCTACCTTTCAAACCATACGACCAAACACACGGCAAACTGGCATGCGTTGTGTGAGCGCCGAACGGCGCCTCTGAGAACTCGAACTCCTACAACACGTACACGCAGTACATGGTACCTCTCGGTCAGCGGACCATGGTGTCTTGACTCGAGTTTGACTATTTGATCGCTACCCGGTTTGAGCGGTCTGAACACACCGTCCCAGGTCCTAGATGGCAGAATCCCACGGTTACTAGGTAACGATGCCCACGGTCCACAGCAAAACGACCACGTACCATCGTACAATTGAGACTCATGCTCCCCGTCTTCGCCCTCGCAAAATACATCAGCCTGTCAGGGCTCCTCTTTCGCCGCGTCCGACAGATGCCCCAGCCGCTCTCGTCGCACGGATTCCACGTAGACGTACGTCAGGACGACGTGATCTAGCATGGGCACCACCTTCGCGGAGACATCGAGGTAGGGCGGGTGCAACTGCTTTCTAATCCCAAAGTTCTTCTTGTGGAATTTGGCTAGTACGTTGTGCGAATCTACCTCCTTCATCTGAGGGCGAAAGGTCAGATATGGTTTTGGGACAACCTGGAGCCTTGTCTTCTCTCTTCATCCGGACGCGAGAAAAAGGGATGCAGGGAGATAATAAAGGAGAGGTAGAGAGCGCAACGTACCCAACAGTGCGTCGACTCGAGCTTCCACTTGTATGTACGCTTGTCCGGCCCTATGAAATACCGCCCGCTTCGTCGGCCCATCAGGCATGTCAGCCATACATATACATCATTCCCCGAAAAAGAGGGAAGGGGTACACCTACGTGCTCCACCGACGCTTCCCGAGCATAGTGTCTGCCTGGATCTCGTCCCCGTTGAATCTAATGAGCGTGTCCTTGAGCTTGTGCCATTCAATCGTCGCCATCGTCTCTGGAACGCTGCTCGGACCGCTCCAGCGGTACTTCGTCATCGTGGTTGTTCGCTTGGCGGCCCGCGGAGTCGACACAGTATAAAGGACCCGACCTTCTGAGTTAGAGATGTCAGAGTTGAGGTAGTCGGACGTGCTGAAAATGAGGTGCATTTTGTGGGTAGGGAAAGCTTTGAAGGCGGCTGACAAGATGCAAACAAGAGCCAATGAGATATGTGGGGTCTTCCGCGGCCCCGACGGAGAATGATCGTTACGAGTGACAGAGAGTGTTGCGCCCGGTCGCAGGGAAGCTGAAGAAGACGACGGTTCGTGTATCATGTTGCGAGCCAAGACGTCAGCTGGCCAATCAGGCCCTTCCCAGGCCCGCGCGGTCGGACTTGAGTAAACCCGTCCTCCAGGTAGTAGGCCTTATAATCGGATTCAGTCTGACAATAAAGGGGATGGTGCATACAGGGGAGCAACTTAAGTAAAGTACTTCACGCGATTCTACTATGTAGGCAAGTCAGCGAACCGTTGGCTGAATTCAAGCCTTGAAAGTTGAAATTGAGTACTTACCAAATTTGTAAATATGATCTTCAACCTCAACTGAGGTCAGGCATGGCCTTTTGTCTAGTGGCATTTGGGCGTTCACGTCATATCATATCGCACAGTTCCTGGCTTAACATATTTACTTCTGCCAGCAGGGCGTTTGCTAGTATTTAATCGTAACCACCAAGGTACGAGTGGCGGTGCAGCTTAGTCAGTTATAATGAGAGTAGCCGGAGTTGGAATCCTACGTTTTGAACATCGACACTGAAGTGCTCACATTCCGTCCAGATTCTCAATTGTCTGTGGCTAGTTCTCGACGTCGACGGTCTTGTACTCCGCAGATCTTTTTCAATGTCTGGAAATATCACCCTGGTGAGGCTACTTATCGTGGCGATCGTCCTGTCACTCAGTCGGACTGACTTAACAAGTCGTCTTTGGGCGCGGGGTTACTGCCCTTTTGCTACTGCCCAAGTCATATCTGTTATGGGCGCTGTAGCGTGTATCTCACCGAGGTAACTGTTGTCACGAAAGTGCACGCCGTGTCAGTCATGGGAATGAGTACTAAGAATGCCTGATGAGGATTCTTCCTTGTCACATCCGGCAGTCGGGGAGGCCACCCATCCTTTCCCAACTTACTTGGGTGCTGAGTGCGTGACATCGCTTGGCTGTAATTGGCTTGTTCTCAGTTTTATTTGGTTTATCTGTTGTCACCTTCTTTCTTCTGCTTCGATTTTGATCAGGAGCTGACTTGTGGAACATAGCCGGGCGTGTGTGCGTTCGACGTTCAACCCCTGAGTCATCGGCTATTTCTTCTCGGACGAGAATTGTCATCTGATAGTAATTTGCCACATCTGTTAGGTTGTCCTAATCTGGAGCCGTTATCAAGGCGGTCGATTGTTGCGCGGATCGCAAGCTTACACTGGCAGACCGACTTGTACTTCGAATTCAATTGTTATAACGTTAGTGTACCCCTACAGACAACTGCGTAACCAGATAGACCCTATGATATGTACGGACTAGGATCCGATTATGGCGGCGCCGTAACACCATATCTCAGGCTGGCGCCATCCGCTGATCTCGTTTAGATGACTTGCATATGGCGGAAGTCCCAATACAGTCCGAAATTTTTGGGCCACCCTCATACTTGTTCTCAAGTCCCGGTCATGCGGCAAAGGGCGCAGAAGGGCCATATCCATGTTCATATCGGTTTTTGCGGTTTTTGCGCGACTCTTGACAAGATCTCGAACCGCATCACGAGGTGTAATCACTGGCAGTTGTAACAAGCTGTGGCGTGAACGTTTGAACGTCCATGCTTCACATCCCAGCTGCGTACACGCGCCGTAAGTCACCCACTTCCGATCGATGGTTAAATCTAGCCAATGTACTCTACGAAGTTGACCCAATTGCTAAATTAATAGCGGATGGCTGCTCCAATGGACGTGCGCCAACTAATCATAACCCTCGAATTCATGCAAAAGCATAAACTCAGGACTATTTCAAGACAGTAAACAACCGACTTCATCGAATGCTTATCGTATTCCGTGCGAATGGCCTCAGGAACTTCGTTTAGCAGACAGGGAATCGACCCAGACAAGGCCATTATGCTACTAGTGTAGCAGGCATCTCGTTATTCTTGGAAATATAGTAATTCAGCTATCTTTTAACCGCGGTATGGGCTCATATATATAACAAGGAGAAATCTCGTTTCTACCCGAGACCAACATTCGCCAGAGAATGGTGTGGCCCACTTCCACTGTTCCACTGGTGGTCCTTGTTCCCCTAGTAGCGGTTGTTGTCGATATTATCCGACGCATCATCAAAACTCGTATTAGGGGAAGGGGATACCCTCTCCCCCCGGGCCCTACCCCACTTCCTATCCTCGGAAACGTTCTCTCTGTCGGTAAAGAGCCGTGGCTGACCTATACCGATTGGAAGGAAACATATGGTGAGTGTCACGCTGAGTTGGTAATGCATAATTTGACTCTGACGTTGGATAGGCGATATAATGTACCTTCGACTCTTTGATACAGACGTGGTCGTCTTGAATTCACCCTCCGTGGCGATTGAGCTCCTCGACAAACGATCACAGATATACTCTGATCGTCCATACATCGCGACCGTTGATCCGTGAGTAGAAATTTGATATAGCCCGGAACATCAGGAACACTCAGATCATCCCAGCTTTGGTCATGATTGTAACTTTGCTTTCACGCAGTACGGTGAATATTGGAGGCTGTGCAGGAGAATATTTCATCAGACGTTCCGTGCCGAAGCTGCACTCGTCTTCCGTCCCATGCAGCTTCACAGAGCACGGCGAATGATCGTAAATATAATTGATGAGCGGGAGCAGTGGCCAACTCACCTCGCAACGTAAGACATAGCACGCTTTGATTCGCAGGGTTGCTTGTTGACATTATCCCCGTATTCATTTAGATTTGCATCCGCGGTAGCAATGAATGCGGTGTATGACTATGAACCGAGTCCTCGCAATGACCCCATAGTGTCCATTATGGAGAAATTCCTTCATATTTCCATCCCGAAAATTACAATCGAGAACGCAGTCCTCGTCAAGGCTTTTCCTTTCTGTGAGTGCTCTTCAACAATATCGAGGGGATGCATCTAATCAAGTTTTCTGGAAAAAGTGCTGCATGCTCCAGATTGGTTCCCTGGATCGTGGATCAAACGCGAGGCGAAACAGGCATATGAGTGGAGGAACATGATAATCGATATCCCGTATCAATATATTCAGAAGCGCATGGTGAGTTCTGTGTGGACTAAACCGATGGCAAGAAGTTATTATTACGACAGGAATCTGGGGACCATATGCCCTCTGCAATGGTAGCAGATCACATTACTCGGTTGGAGAAACTCGACGATTTGTATCGTTCTGCCTACGAAACGGCTCTCAAGCATACTTCTGCGGCTGCCATCATCGGTAGGCGTCTCAATAACACAGAAACGAGACAGCTTGCAATGTTTAATCACCATTATGCGACTGCATAGGTTCTACTGTGACGGTCTGTGATCGATTATGTGTGCTGGTGTATGTCTTACGAGAACCATAGACGAGCTCGACGTTGATGGTGTTCGCGCTCGCTATGGTAGAGCACCCACATGTGTGGAAACGTGCTCAGGCGGAAATAGACGCTATCGTCGGTCGCGACAGATTTCCTGAGTTCGATGATAGAGCGCAGTTGCCATACGTTGATGCGATTATACGAGAAGTGTCGAGATGGAGGCCAGTTGGACCTTTAGGTGCGTGCGCGGGAACAAGTATTCCATCGTATTCCTGATGTCTTGAAGGCATTCCACACGGAACTACAGAGAGCGATGTGTACAATGGTTATTACATTCCGAAGGGTATGTCTGCAGTGTTCCCGCCTGTCTGGATAGGTTAGTGAATGTCGCCATTAGGGGCAACCATCCTCCGGAACGTTTGGTACGTTCCTCATTATACCTGAGCGCGCAGCACATATTGGTTATTGTTTCACTTTCACGCAGGGCGATGTCTCGTGACGAAGCTCGGTATCCAAACCCGGAGAAGTTCGTGCCCGAGAGATTCTTAGACGTGGAGGGCATGTTGACGGATGACGATCCTGCGCAGTATATCTTTGGGTTTGGGAGACGAATCTGTCCAGGTACGTGAATGCACGTCTGTCTGAGTGTCCGCTCATGCACGATGTTTTTCATTTCGTTTTCAGGCCGACATACAGCAGACGCATCCCTATGGAGCGGCATCGCGACGATGTTGGCTACGCTCGATTTCAATCTGGCCAAGGATGCGAACGGAAAGGACATCACCTTCACGGCGACGTTCACGGATGGAGTGACACTGTGAGTCTGGGCAGTTGATGAATTTCAGCTTGCTTGCTGAATTACTGCAGACACCCGAATCCGTTCCCTTGTGCGCTGACCCCTCGGACGCACATCACCAAGGAGTATCTGGAGCGTGTGTTGTCAAAGTGAGATAGGGTGTCATGGGAGAGGTTTACGAAAGGGATGTATATGCAGTTGAGATCACCCTCATCATAAAAGCATACCCAAAAATGATGTTTTACTATCCGTTTGTGAGTCTTGTCTTGTTCTTACCTGACTTTGCCCACCGCATGTATGTTGGATGAATATATTGCTCTATGACGCCGAATCTCGAGCACCTGCATGTAAGGACCTTCGCTGCCGATTGTACCTCCAGATCTATTGTATGGAAGTAACCATATGGTGTGCGTACATTAGTACCTGGGACTCGGAGGATGATAAATCCGTTCACGTACTTACGACTTAGGCTAGTGACATCGAGGCATCTCTGTTTTGTGCCCAACGTTCGACTCCAAAGCCTCACGGAATTACGAGGATGACCGTCACGGCTGCACTTTATACCACCTTCTGAGGCAGATATTTCAGAATGCAACTTGTAGTCGCAGAAATGAATGTGGCTGAGTATAAGTACATAATATCATCCAGCCCCGATTCTTTCCGGCGGATCCATTTCACAAGTCCGAACAATCATGTTCTCCACTAGTGTACGTGGGTTCGAAGGCTCAAGCCAGGTCACTCAAGACTGTTGAATTCTCAATCCTTTCAAAGATTTATTCTTGGTGGTCTTCCCCCGAGTCCGGTCCGGTCAAGGCGGCGCAGAAATACGACCCAACAAACCCCAAGTCGAACCCATTGAACCCTAAAGGTCTCAAACCGTATGTACAGGTCATCTGAGTAAAGCTGTTGTGTTCTGAACGCTCTCTCCAGATGTTGTGCCTGTCCGGAAACCAAATCCGCTCGCGATTCATGTTTCTTACAGCATGGGTCTGAGACAGACCAGTGTGCGGAGTTGATCAAGAAACACGTCGAGTGTATGCGCGGACTCGGCTTCGAAATCTAAACTCGTTCCATGTCACTCCGAACCGCGTGGACATCGGACGGGCAGAGAGTTATCACCATAATTGATACCCTTCTTGACCCTCAGTCGATTCTCTCCTTGCACACCTCGGCAATTCATCTATCCCCGGAAATCCCAGTAGCATAATATTTCCCCCCTCAAGTCGTGTTGCGTTAGTGAGAGGGTCAAGGGTATACACGATATAAGCAGCGCGATATTGGCAAAAGAAAAATCCAAGACGTCGTTTTCTACGAGATTCATGGTTGGATACCCTGCGGGTCCACCATCCAAAGCGAAAACTATTGAACATCGACTGTACGAATACTGTCTATCAATTCCTCCAAAGGCGTCTCCACCCGGATCTGAACCTTGATGAAGCTGTCCGTCGCGACACGTTTGTACTGCACGCGACTCTCGGAGGCGAGTAATAACGCACTGAACGGCTGTCTAAGCCGAACGACAAGCCGCAGTGCACGGGCAGCTAGATCAAATTGAGAAGTAACGCCCGAAAAGTCCTCGTCGATAAGAGGGCTAATCCATGGATGAATGAGCACCAAACCCTCATTCCTAGCAAGTTGTCCTTGGTCACGATATGCACGCCACCAAGAGCGGGCGTTATTGCATGATAGACAGGAAGGAGAGCGTCTGAATTGTGTCCTGGGAGACGTTTAAGTTCATTGAGAGGGAAAACGAGACCGGAAAGTCGCAGCCGACCAGCGACCAGCGACAGAGGCGGGAGATTATATAGCTGCCCGTACAGCCGGTGAGACAAACAGGGATCAGGCGGCAGCGACTGCAAGGCCTTGGTGACGCTATCGATCTTGGCAGTCTCAATTGGTTGGGGGACATGCGGGGGAATGACTTGATCATAAACAGTGAGGTCCAAAGGGAGGTAGCTGTGGTTGCTGCCCGAAATCCCAGTCCAAGCGAGAATGGTGACATTGTCCGACCGCGTGAGGATGTGTTCCAAAAGACGACCGACTGCTTGGTTACCCTCGCCGTATATAACCGGGAGAGCGACGATGAAGATACCGAACAGACAGTATGCAATATCTTCCTTCCGCGTTGTTTGGCGCTTCGAAGCGAGGTAGAGCTTCTCGCGCACCCTCGTCAGCCCCGGCTGGAGTGTTGCAAGGGCCTCAGTAGCAAACATTGTTGCCTGTTCCATTTCTGCGAGGATGATGGGTGATTCCTTGTGATTGAATGTCTCGAGACCGAGGTACGGCTTCCAATCCTCTGTGTAAAATTGGACGACCCTTGAAGCAACGTACTTCTGGTATGTCCACCCGCGCGTGTTCCAGATACTCTTCCACAGGGCCCCAGGCTCCTGCGACTCCGAGTGAACACCAAGAAGATGGACGATTGTCAGTGCCGCACGACAATACCATTGGAACATGGCAACCACCGATTCTTGCTGAACGCCCTTATCGCTCTGGTTAACACAGCACGTGTCGCTCCACGCCCACCGGAAACTGCGAAATCGGACGAGCTTGCAGAAGTTGAGGAGTTTGTCGATAGTGAGGGATGTGGGTAGTCCATAGACAACGCTATTTTCAACCATTTGGAATGATGGCTCAGGTGGCTGCCACCTGTGCGAGAACATCACATATTCATAAAACTTCTCAACCTCCCTCTGGATGCGTGCATGGTCGAGCCGACCGCGGGTCGTCATGAAGGACCGCAACTCATTGAACATAGAGCACTCCTCGAAAGTTGCCATTTGCATCGCCTTGTCATAGAGACGACCAGTAGTGGTGTTGATCAGTGCTCGGGGTATGTCATTAACGGTCTGCTCAACGACCTGGCGAATCAGTGAGGTCGCATCGAGATAACAATCCCGCATGTCTGTCGAAACAAAATAAATACACATCGTCTACGTAACATGAATGAAAACAACTCACCCTGAACTTGTGGGTCAATTGAATTCTCCATCCTTAACAGCATGGTCTCGAATGCGTCGAATGCGTCCTTGTAACGTCCCAGGCTATTCAATACCGCATGTTTCCTCTTGTACCCTTTGTAGTTGGATGGGTCACATTCAATAATCTGATTATACAAGTAAGCGCCGTGAACTTAGTGTGTCATGCGTGTCAATTTATACCTGGATGATATTTAGGAGTTCGTCCTCCAACAGGCCTACTCGCGCCTTGCAGCATTTGACTATGATGTCACTGATATTTGCTGGGTGAAGCGAGAGTGCGATCGAGTAGGATCTGATGGCCGCATCATGATTCTTTGTACCCATCGCTGCATCACCCCCCTTTTCCAGCTTTTCGCCACAACGTCGTAGAAAATCTGGAGAACTCAGATTGGTCTCTGTCCGGTCAATGGAATTTACTCACCGAGTTCCCATTGCCGTTTCTCATCGAGGATGCTTGTCTCCTCCGATAGCTCATTTTTTATCTTTTGGAAACATTCGATAGCCTCAGTAAGGCGATCGTCACTTTCGAGAGCATTGCAGACCACCGAATAAATACGAAACCTCGGAAGCTTAAACTGAATGAAACTATAAATATCATGCGGTTCTAAAAATGAATCAATAATACCTTCTTCATGGCATCCAATGCCTCACTTCCTGAGCGACGAATGAGCGCCATTCTCGTCCATCCTATCAGCACATATTCCGGAGGGGATGGTGTGAGCAATAATGCAGTGGAGTAAGCTAAAAGAGTCTTGTCATATTTCTCGGAACTTGATGCCTCATCTCCGATCTCCTGAAGCCTTGAAACGTACCGGTGCGTGAATTCTGATAGCCGTGATTGAATGTACTGTCCTAAAATAAGATGCACAAGCTCACCTTCCAGCCAAACGTTGACTAGTTTGTTATGCCTCAGATCCTCAGTCATAATATACTGTGCAACATCATATATGCGACCGACGGCGTACAATGTTTCGCACTGATGCTTCTTGTCATATACTTGGAGGGCATATTTGCATGTGGCGAATCGGTTACCGAGTTCCTGTACGGATAGCTCGAACTCGTTTATTCTTCTTGCAATGGATACTGAAAATGGGTCAGAGTCGTCGGTCGAGATGATTAAAAACACACCTAAGTTATTTTCGGGTAGGTCAACGTCTGCGCGTAGTGCGCTGATGGTCTGAGCTAACTGATCGACTGAGCCTTGAGATGCCACAAGCATGCTGCGGAGTTCCTTGTCCGTCTCATCGAGATGAATGATTTTGCGATCTAATAATGGGACTGTCAACGAAGAGGTGTGAAAGGCGGAAAAAACACACTCGAGGTTTCATTCTGTGCGGAGAGGGACTTGATCATTTCATTGAGGCCTGTCTTTTCCTCGTCAGATGTAGCAAGTCGGGTACGGAGTTCTTGAACAGTTTTCTCGAGATTCGCTACATCGTCCTCTGGTGAAAATGAATATTAGCACAGCGGAGTCGTTCAGATAATAGGCACACTTTGACGCGCGTCCCTAGCGCGTAGAGCCATAACCATGTCGTAAATATCCGGTTTTTCAATCTTCAAGCCCAGGATCTCTTGCTCTAAGCGCACCTGGAGCGCCGGCGAAGGACAAGATGAAAAAGATGTGATCTTGCACGAGTAGCGTTACTCACATTATTGCGGTAGGGTGAAGGAAGAATGTCATAAAGATTCCGAAGTGTGATGACGTTGTCGTCAGCGATCGCAACGTCGCACCTTGGCGAGATGGCCATGTACTCGATGTTGTAGGAATGGTGGATGACGGTCCCGATTTGTTGATGTGTCTTAGCGTCCCAGAATGAGAGTGACGAATTAGCGGAGGCTACGATGATTGTATCGTTGCATGCCAGTGCGATATAGCTTGGGTCATCGTCGCTGTGAACTTGAATGCGCCATTTTGCGAGCGTCTTCTTGGAAGACACGTCGAGACAGTGAATGTTGCCGTCTTCGGACAGGGCAAAGAGGCGGTTGGAGTCGCTCGCCCAGGCGAGAGGTCCGTCACTCGAGCAAACCCAAATTGGAAAGTCTGCGAGGAGGCCGCCGTCGCTGCTGTCGTAGATGCGAACAAATTCGCGCCTCCACGTGCCGGTAACGATGCGTCGTCCATCGGGAGAGAACTTGACGGCGAGCACGTCGTTGAAGTGTTCGAATGGACCGAGGAGTCGCTCGCCTACAGGAAACGACCAGACATTGAGAGTCCAGTCACGCGATCCAGTTGCAATTTTCATCCCATCCGCAGAGATGTCCAATGCATTCAACGCCCAGTTGTGTGCTTTGAACTGGATCACCTTTTCGCATCCCAGACAATCACTCGACCACTCTGCGTCCCACACGCGACCCACTGGCCATCTCGCGAAACCGCCAGGTCGTTAACCGCACTCCCAGCGTCCATTGGCTTCCCCACCTCCTTGCCATCCTCCACTCGCCATCTTCGAATTTTCCTGTCCTTTCCCCCGCTCACGACATTCCTCCCATGAAAAGCAACCGAATATATACGACCTTCAGTAAAGATTTCGATTGGATTCGTGTCAGTTGTGACATTCGAGGCAGAACTTCTGTTCCTTGATTCCTGGGCATCCGACGTCAGAATGTAATTCTATTTTGTCGGTCACCGATGCTCCCACCTTCTGACCGCTGTTGAAGGAAAGTGGGTTGTCCGCTCTTCTCGGGTCTGTTACTCTCGTCAGCGCTGCTCATCGATGGCCTTGCCTACATACTACTCACCGTCCCTCATCCTTGAGCTCGACTTGGAAAACATGCTGGGTCAGGTTCAAGTCCAAGGAGAATGTCTGATACTCTCGGTACGCCGGTTCACATGTGCACATTCATCCACTCTCACGCAGCTACCTGGGCGCCGGTATCTCGATCGCCTTTATGTACACCATGTGACATCGCTATAGTGGTCGTCGTTTTCACGATGAAGCATCACGGACTAGGCACGATAATTCACCTATCGATCAAGGATTTTGAGGACAGTTTCTCTCACCTCGTTCCGACATTTTTTTATCTGTCATCATAACTTCTTTCATCGAACCATACTTCGGCAGGGCACTATCTGATCGTTATCTCGCAGAACTGAGCTAGCAATGTGATTCCACGAATCGTAGACCAGCTTCGACTGACATACTCAAAAGGTAATTTCGTCCCTCATTGATCATCCCGATTGTGTGCTCCGAGTACTAGTCCAAATGTACTAGCCCTTGAATAACATCAGGGGACACGTCGCCCGCTCAAACATGCACTCACCATACATATCCTACGTTATAGACAATTCTAACCCGCATTACAAACCATAGAAATGATACAGTGGTCTATAACCAATGTCGCCCATCGAATGTCTTTTGTACGTAACGGCGAGCGGAATCCACCTCGGCTAGTTCTGTGGTGGTAACGAAGAAGCAACCCCAAAGGGGCTCCGACTGGTCCGCCGGATCGTCCTCGTGACGATGACCTCGCAGATAATAATCCCCATCCGCCTTCTCCCACCCATACGACATCAACCGCTGGGAGTGTTCTGTTCTCTCCGAGTGTTATAGTTGGAAGTCACCTACACGGCCCCCCGACGAGAGCTTTCGCAAGCTCGAAACCACACCCATTCCGCCCCCTTGCTCATTCGATGCTCGTACTGTCCCGAGACCGGGTCTAACGTGGTCCCGATCTTCGGAGAGGGACGACGGACGGTGCAGAAAACGAGTCCGACAGCCCAGGTAGCGTATGCGCAGAGATGAGAGACTATCGGAGTTTTGGCTTTTTTGTAGTGTCAGCCTGCTACTTACTTACCAAACCAGGAGACCGACATCCCAAAAAAACACCTACACCGTGCGTTCTAGACCTCTTTCGGCGACTTATAATACAGTTATCGTGACCTAGTAAATCGCCGTACTCTTTTGGTTAGTCTATCTCTTTGGAGATACGGGCGGCAAAGTTTCACCTTCAAGCCAACGATTGTGTCACTCGTTTCAGCTGTACAGATATAGCCAAACGACCTGGAGCATTACCACCATTAGAACCTAGGGTACACCTAGAACCGAGACTATATACCAGTCTGAGGAAATGCTCTTATGC
>JBBPLX010000877.1:0-13956 GCA_038090015.1 Leccinellum albellum
CAGGTCTGGTGGCCCGTGCGCAGAGCGGCTCTGGCTCAGCTAAGGAGCGGTCGGCAGCACTAGGTATATAAGGACGATGAGGCTATCTCTCCATGTTCTCCAGGACATCCATAACTGAGACTTACCCAATTCAAAAAGATGAAACCCGCTGGAGCGGTCGGCAGCGCTAGGTGTATAAGGACTGTTATGTAAGTATTATGTTCTCCAGGACATTCGCAATAGAGACTTACCCAATTCTCTAAGGAGAATCGAGAGGGATCACGAATGTCCCTCAGAGAGAATTGGGTAAGTCTCGGTTATGAATGTCCTGGAGAACATGTAAAGATACGCGCGGTCGTCCTTATATACCTAGGCCGACCGCTCCTCAGCTGAGCCAGAGCCGCTCTGCGCACGGGCCACCTAACCTGTCCGTTACTAAGCATCCGTATCTAATACACGGCGCATGTCGTTCGACTCGGAATCAATCGTGGATTTGCTGTGTTTGTCATCGACTTGGATTTAGGGCAAGGTGTCTTACCTCGCCGGGTCTCATCGCAACGCCCGCGCAGTGACGCAGACAGATCAAACCTTTGATGGAGGACCACTCGATAACCCAGGCAAAGCTACCCCTGATCAAGATATCTAGCACGTGTCAGATCAGCTATCCCTGTGTAGACTTGAACTCCACTAGCGCTCTGCCAAAAGCCTACTCTGTTCTGAACAGCCTTCGCTCGCTCACATGGAGCCGACAACCCATATCAGTACCAATCTGTTCAGCGAACAAGCAAATGGTGGTATACAACGTGGTTAGTACATGGCATCCACGATCACAAGGTGAATAATTACAAAATACATCTTTCGATGCATAGCAAGAACATTCCTAGAGCATTCACATTTTCATCGCTGAAAATAAGACGCCGAGATTAACCCAGCGCCGACCACACTGGTCAATATACTTGTCGACCGTACCCCTCATCTCTCCCAGAAACTCCAGGTTAGTTTTTCCGAGAACGCGGACTTCCTCTACAAGATATGCCGTAAGCCCGGGCCCATCAATAGCGGGAGAGCGCGTACCAAAATATGCAGTCCCGATCGCCGCCTTCTCGGCCTTGTCCTTATCAAATAGCATGTCAAAGAACCGCAGTTGGTTGTACAGCTCGATGTCCGAGTACTCGAATCCGGCGGTCCCGCTGCAACCCGGTCGGATGCAACGCCGTCCATACACGCCCATCGAACGCGTCCGGTGCCCGCATGTCGCATCGTTGCAGACTGTCCATCCTTCGTAATATTTCCCAATACAGGCGCGGATCTGGATCTCGAGTTGTGTCTGCAGAGTCACTTGCCCGAATGGATGGTTGCATGCTGGACAGATAGGGCCAGAGGATTGTAAGATCGAAGACTATGTTCGCGGGTGTGTAAGATTGTCTGACGACGGGAGACACAGAGCAACTCACCTGGCGTTCCCATATAGGCGAGAAAGCCATTTGTCCTCGGCATCCCCGACATCGAACGAGGAAAGGTTCCGAGTTTCGGAAGCGTTCTGCATCAGAAACTTGAGAGTCGAGTGTGGCCAGTGCAGTACCTGCCTCGGAACCTACAGAGACCTTGTAGCGGTTAGGGTCAAGTCCTTCATGCTATATTCAGCGAGAGCGAATTTTTTGCGGACTGTACGTTCACCCACCGAGGCATTCAGCCAACCGCGCCCTGTCAGTGCCCTCAATTGGATCACACAACCGTTCGATGGGTGGCAATACCTGATGAGCCAGGTAATGCTCGTAGTCAATACTGAATTCCGTGGACGTCGCCTTCTTCAGCTCGTCGGGGTGCTTTGCACGTTCCGCTTGAGCACTCTTAGTCGTGTCCTCACCAGGTGATATGCAAAAGATGTACGGAATGACGTCTCCCACGCGTGCGCTTCCACCCCTTGCTTTCATGCGCAAGGCAACCTGGACGTGTGGCTGGCTCTTGGAGTCAGGGTAGTCCTCTGGATTTTTACCTAGTCGCTATAGAAGGGTGTTCATCAGCGTCGTCAAAAAAGAGCTAGACCAAACTCACCTTGAAGATGATGAAATCATCCACCTTGACCTTTCCAGACCGCACGTTAGACCCAATATCGGTGAGATATTCGTGGATATTTTCAACAACAATCTCGGTCGCTTCCCCAGACAAAATTTGATCCAGGACATATCTGTTGAGCCGCATCCAGTCAAAACGCATGCACCAGACGCAGCACTGAAACCACCTACTGAGAGACATTCTTTGATAGTGCGCAATATTCTCGACGTTTCATGTCCAGACCTTTGACCTCTATGGAAGTGCGCGACCCATCTTCGATTTTGAGGGCTGCATACTTCTTCTTCTGGAGAAGTAGCAGCCGAGCGAACACGCCGTCCAAATCGATCTCGAGAAGCTTGTACCGATCGTTGACCGATTTCTTGAAATCCGCCGAGATCTTAAGGGCGTCCGACAATTCAGTGACGTTGGAGTTGACGAACACCGAGTCGGTATCTCCGTAGACGACCTAAAGAGGAAAACGTCACCAAAGATGGCTCCCGAGGGCAATACGGAGTCATTCCTCACGTCTAATTGTAGGCTTTCCGCCAATTCACGGGTGTGCGTCAAGATCTCTCGTCCCTTGAACGTCGTTAGGGCCGCGAGTGGACGAGCGTAGAACCTGGAATATTCGAAACCGAGACAGCCGTACATACTGTTGGCAGTGAGCTTGAGCGCCTGTTGCTTGATGTCGTACTGAGTTGTGCACAATTATCGTGAGTCCTTTGCTTCGTGTCCACCATGGTTGCGTTACCTGGAGTAGCTTTGCATGGGTTATCGAGCGGTCCTTCATCAAGGATTTGACTTGTCTGCGGCGCTGCACGAGCGTTGCAATGAGGCGAGGCAAGACTCCTTGGGGTACCTCGGAGCTCGGAGGCTCTGGGATCTTGTCTTCTTCCTCCTTTGGACGCATCAGAATCGGAAACCAAGTAGAAAACGAGACTACACACGTCTGGTAACCGTTCCACGGTCGTAAAGTCGATGTTATACTCTTGGATGATGCTCGGATAGAGTGAATTGAAATCCATGACCAGAATAAACTTGTCCCATAAGCCACGCTTGGGTTCGAATACCAAACCACCCTTGTACTTGTCTCGTTTGCTTTTGCTGGTCTTGGTCCCGCCGCCCTCACCGTCTGGGTCGTCGGCTTCAGGCTCAACCTTGGGTGCTTTCTTGCCAAAGGTCTTGTCGGGGCAAATATACTTGAGCTTGTGGAACTCATGAAGTAGAATGTATTCATTGCGTTCCGCACGTCCACCGTTCAGGGTCTTATTCCTAAAGGAATCAGTTAGTTTGCCAGGCTTCGAGAGCATCGTGATAACGTGGCAAGTACTCACCAAGCGTTCCCAGCAAGATTCGTTAACTGTCTCGTCAACGGTAGTATTTGCACCTTGGACGCGATAGCCATCTGGTAATGGGCATCGAGTTCACAGTGCCGCACGAACATCATCAACATATCAGGCGAGGAAACGCTTCCGTCAAAATATGTCGCAGTGTCGTCCGGATCGATATCCTGTCGTTCCGACTTGAGATGGGACCTGCACATTTCACTGAGAGACCATGTCGTGGACGAGATCATACTCTGCAAAAATAATTAGCAATGTCGTATGTGAAGACAACGATGGCGTACCTTTGCACCATCACTAGCAAGGTCACATAACAGCCTGCCAGATAGGAACTTGATGTTGGTTCCTTGTCTTCCGATCGGAAGCCATTTCGATCTCCGGAACCGTCCAAAACGAGACCAGTGTTCCGTTTTCAGGTCTTTCATCCGTCCCAAAAGTACGTCAAGTGAAACACCTAGGAAATCGTGGCCCACTAGAACATCGGGGTCCGCTTTGAACAACGCGGCTAAAGAAGACTATGATAACTCTTAAGACGTCTACAAGGAACCAAATACTTACCAAGAAGACTGTTAAGAAGCACACGTTCATTCGCCATAGATGATATCATACCCTTCCCGTTGACTTTGGCCCGGGTCTCAAAGTTGGCGGGGAATCTATCCAATGGACGTACGAACGTGTGTACTGAACAAGGCAACTGCTCTGGAGGTGTCGGATCGTCCAACTGTACTGCGGACTAAAATCAGTATGTCTGATAAAACACACCATAGATCAAGAACTACCATCTCGCCATATACGTGCAGAAGCACAAACTACTTCGCGCTTGTTTTCGCGGTGGTTCACCACCGTACGTATAGCTAAACTCATGATAGTCAGGGGAGGCGGTTCCGGAGCACCGTCCCCGATCGGGGTGACATCCTTTGGATCACCGACACTGGCTTCGAGCTTACACCAAGAGATCTGGCAAATTACAAGTTAGCGACGAATGAATTAGGTCTTGTGGCTACCTACGCCTTGGTGTTCCACGGTGGTATTTTTAATTCTTAGCCAACAAGGTCCCATGATCTTGCGCTTTAGAACGAATAGCTCGAAGATGTTCGTGTTAGTACCAAAGATCCTGTGGATGTTTGGCGAACAGGCATCCATGGGTATTTGTGGCTCTGTACGATGATTAGTTCTGCGCATCTAACGATTGGTTTGTCACTCACCTTCATACGAGTACAAAACTTTCATCCATTGGGCTCCCGTTGGAATGTCTTTATGGTCGAAGGCATAATTGCGTGTTACCCAACGAGCTTTCCAGCCTTTTATCCCTAATTCTTTGCGTATCCTCTCAAAGTCGCTGTAAACATCCCCTTTCTCCGGTACGATGTCCGTCTCCACTATCTCCATTTGGCCATCTTCGGTCTCCTCCTGGATGACACGCAGCTGTCGAGGTAGCACGAATAAGTTGCGCTGGATTCCATGAATAGAGAGACATGCAGACGTCCAAGTACCGGAAGTCTTGTCTTTAACTTTGCCAATTAGATAGAGTTTACCGCCGTGTTCCAGATAGTCCAACCAAAACATGTACAAGCTACCGTCCTCCTCAAGGGCATTAACGGACGTCTTGGAGGAGAATGCGGACTTGGACCCGAGGGTGTCGTCGGAAACCACAGTGAGATTGTCATACACAGAAAGCCATGATGGAGCGGCAAGCTGGTCCGTTTTCGGCATCTTCGTGCCATCAAGAACAGGTTTAGAATCGACTTTGACCGTGGGTGATTCCTTCTTAGCGGGAACACTAGGTTTGATATCAATGTCGTCGACATCCATGAAGTCGTTCATATCGATGTCCGAAAAATCCATGGACGCGTCTAATATATCCTCGGAACCGCTGTGAACCTCCAGCTTACCCATGCGTTCGACGGCAGGCGTTACCACCGATGAGGTGTTAGCTATACGCGCCTTCTTTTTCGGGCTTATCATTGACGTGTAATCTTCGAAATCGCTTGACGGTGGGTTAGATGAGAGACCATCATCCGCGGCTCCATCAGAAGAGTAGGCACCGTAGGCATCGGAGGTCTTCCGGTAGGGAACTGGTGAAGAGGAACGATCCGGCACGAGGTCATCGTGATCCAAGATGGGTGAAGGCTTTCTTTTCTTCGACCGCACAGGTACTGGGATGGGCGCCGCGTCAATGCCTCCCAACAGATTGGCCATAAAGTCTTCTTCTTGCTCCGCCGATATGGTAGGACGGTACGCGCTCATGGAGGGCTTTGAGGTTGGCGGAGGTGCCTTGACCTTGGCCTTCGCTTTTGAAGGTGCTCCATTGACCCTTTTCTTCGCTATTCGGTAGTCCAGAACGAGGATGAAGCTAGAAATGAAAAGGGTACGTACAACTCTTGCGACTGCGCAGATCCTCTTCCTCATCCTCTTCCCCATCAGCATCTTCAGCCTGACCTGTCCAATCATCCATGCCATTGTCCATGTATCCGGCGACACCGTCGTCCACAACAAAGTCGTCCTTTTGAAGTCTTCCCTTGACGATGCTCTTGTACTGTTCCTCGGTGACCTCATCGTACAACGCGACGTCGTCCTCGGGCTGATCGACGCGTCAATCCACGATCAAGCGTGAAATAGATTATTCGCACCTTCCATTTCCTCGGCCCACCCTCCCGAGCGCGTTTATACTCTGCAAGCTTGTCGACGTTGCCTTTTGTTCGTCGTGACCGCTCTGTCATCGTCGTTGTCGTTCGTCGTCGGACACTTTGCCACAAGCGCCTGTTGTTATTAGAACTCCGATATTCGCGGAGATTATATCCACAACTGGCAGTAAACATACTAGTCACTACGTCAGTGAAAAATGTTCCAATCGGCGAGGCTTTTCCGTCCGGCATGGCGCTCGCTCCTCCTGAGTCGGTCATATCCAGTGCAGACCCAAATACGACTTGGCGCTCTTCGTGCCCATTCTTCTGCTCCAAGGTTTCAGGCTGAACAATCGAAATCGACTTCAGATCAAAAGATACAGCTCGACTCTTCAGCTGAGCCCCGTCTAGCCATCGCATTTACATGTACGGCCGACGGGTGCAACCACCGCTCGGCACACACGTTCACCAAGCGTGCATACGAGCGCGGCATAGTTCTCATCCAATGCCCGAGTTGCAAGAACCGGTACGACAGCATGCGTTTTGTTTCCTCTGGTTGGTGCTGAACCGCTATGAGAGAAGGCATTTGATCGCCGACAATCTTGGCTGGTTTAAGGATGATACCCAGGATGGTAAACTGAGAAATATAGAGGATATTTTGCGCGACCGAGGCGAACGCGTTGAAAGGGGTGTCATAGAAGTTTCAGATAGTTGATCCCGGTGAGTTTATCCGATACTACTACATGGCTCGAGCTCTCATTAATCCTATCTCATAGTATTCTACTCATAGGACCATGTACGATACGTATGTTGCTAATTTAACCTATCTCCGCGAACGCCATCCATTTCCCTCGAAGAAGACATCGTGACCGAGGCTATCAGATAGCGGTAACTATGATACCTTTCATTAACCTCGCTAACCAGTCTGGGTCCTGCAGCTATCTTCATTCCGTAAATGATCTCGCACCAAGGTACTAACCCCACGCTAGACTTGCAATTAATTGAGCTAAAAATTGACGTTTACCGACTATCGTACAGCACAACGACACCCCGAATCCAAGCTTATAGCAAACACAGTAAATCCTAGCGTACAAGCGAATTCCCCTGTCTCCCAAGAACAAAACAAGTAAGCAAACGATACAGCAAAATCAGTAAAATAAAAAGAGGTCGGTGGAAATGTCAATGTCCGGGATCCTAGAAGTTAAAAATCATTTTATAATATAATTTCAGACACAAAGAGGTCGCTTCGCCGCCGCCCTTTTGCACGGTTCTGCAGTCCTCGCCATGGTTTCCGTTCCGGGGTTCCCTTGCGTCGGCAGGGCAAATTGAAACGGCTGTGGTTGCTGCGGGGTATAGCCAGACTGAGGGTGGACTCGGCGTTTTCCCTCCAAGGTAGTCGACGATTGGTGCCGCGCACGGTTCTCCGCCATACCAGCTGCATTCCTGGGCTTGGAGAACGTAATGTCCATCCCACGACGAGAGCCCGTCGTCTCGACCGCCGAGACCGCCGCGTCGTACACCCAAACGCTGGTCGACATCGGACCGCTAACGGACTTCCTCCTACCGATGCATCTCTTCTTCAACGCGCGACTGGTCTCCGGCTTTAACTTTGGGGGGATCGCGGGTATCGCGAGCGAATACGACCGTCTCTTCGTCGTCGATGGCTTGGACTTGGGCGAGACACCGAGCGCAGCGCGGATATCAATTCTCTTATCCCCTCTCTCCTTGATCACGTTCGTCATCCCCTCCTCCCTGACAGCGTTCTGATCCCTCTCCGCCAGAGGCTTGAATTGCGACTTGGACGTTTCCAGCGCACTCTTGACCTTCTCCGCCCATTCGTCTAGCTCGTACAGCTTGTGCAGCATGAGCTTGAACGTGAACGGGTAGCCTTGGCCGAGGGGAAATGTCGAGGGCGCACCAGCGACGCTCGCATGGCGGGGCACCCGGACCGGTGTGGAGGGGGTTCGTGCACGTCGGGCATGTTCTTCGTCGCGTAGGGTGCGCAGGGAGAGGACCGTGGACAGATTCTTAAGCATGGGAGCGAACTCTGCGGGGACCCCTGCAATGTCGTCGGCAGAGATGAGTTCGCTGGCGTCCCCGGTGAGAGCGCGGGTGCGTCGTGTCGCGACGCGTTCAAATAAACCGAAGAGGCGGGCAAACTCGGCCGTCTTCGTGTTGGCTTGAGTGACGGAGCTGAACGACATACTATTGGTTGATCAATTTGGCGATAACTTGAAGAGCAGGTTGGATGGGAATGATGATGACTTGCTCTTCGAGTGAGATGGCCGCAGCTCTCAGTGTTCAAAGGGGAAGCCTGAAGAACCTATGTCATACTTATATCATCGCCGTCTTGTGGTCTTTTGTGGTGTGGACACGGTTGCTGCCGAGTGGCTCATGACCTCGAGATTAGCATTTTATTGTTCTTCCACAGGAGTGTCCACATTTCCGCACGCGAATATCACCAAATATGTACTTCGACTTCAAGACCCCTCCACCAAGCACACCGATCACTAGTAAGTACTGATATATTGATGACATTCCTGTACGTCACCTATCACAAAATGGAGAAGTGGGGACAGTACATAGCGTATCATAGGGTCCGAGGACAGCGATGCTTTGTTCGGGTGGCGCCAACTACTACCAGGGTCGCCTTCTTACGCGCACTCTCCCGCCACTACGAAGAATATATATCTTGGTCGCCCTTCGCCAGTCCCCGATCCTTTGTTCGTCTTCGGAAGGAATCTTTAACGCGAAAAACGAACTCCAACTGATTGTTCTTAAAGACTTGAGCTTCCGTCCGAACGCCAAACTTGCTTCAAGCTCGCGTGTACGCACATCGGCGGCAGAAATCACGTTCGTGCAGATTGGACACATCTCAGGACCATGAGGAAATGGTGGCACCTCATCAAACGTAACTCCCGGACTGTTCGTATCTTCTTCGTCTTCCCTATAAGATACATGCTCGGAGCGTGTTGCGCCTGGGGATTCTGATTGACTCAGAGCCGTTCCCGAGCGTGTCAGATTGCGATTCTGATTGAGGGTAGTGTGAATGATGCGCAGATGACTTCTCGGACTATCATAATAGTCGATATGGTTCTCGAGCATTTCCTCGTCCGAGAGGAATATTCCAAGGTGAAGGTCGGTCAACTTGGTGAGTGGTTTCAACGCTTTCGCGAATGCGCTCTGCGAGAGTGATCTGATAATCAAAGAGTAGCACGCGGAAATACGTACTGTTAGTGATTCCACCGTAGGGAAATGGTTAGGGATGGGGGAGTGGATGACAGTCGAAGAGCTATCTTCGAAGCAAGCCCAGCAACAAGACACATCAAGGTGCTCAGAACAACTGAGATGGAGGGATATTAATCCTTGGAAAGCATCGGCCACCATACTCAAGAGCGACACATCAATGCACCATAAATCTATGAGCGTTAACGAGGTGAGGTAAGTCATCGGTGAGTTCATCAAAGGGGCGACGAATATCTGTTCTGAGCGGATCTTCTGCGTTGGTCTCGCATCTGCTGCGAAAGAAATCTGGAGAACCTGCAAGCTACACATAAGACTTGGATTCCAAGGTGCCTTTGCAAGATCTCCGGACTGTGCTGTTAGACTCCTGGACGACACAAGCTAGATGGTAATCATCCACAGCATGCATATGCCCCGCTTACTTTACCCAGTGAAAGCCTACGCATTTCCATGTGGTATTGCTTCGCGACAGCATGGATATATGCATCTTCACGAGGGACCTAAGCTGCTTTGCGGAACATATCCTCAAAGAGGTCATATATCTCCGCAGGGCGATCATCCGAAACTGGGAACTCGCTTCTGATAAGGCCCTGAGAGCACGGAACGAACCATATCGTTGATGAAAAAGCTCTATGATGTGTTCGATCAGCTCGAGGGGGAGAGTACGCCGTTTCGAGAGCGGCTCCTCCGGGGGTGGGGATGTGAATACATGCGAAGTAGGAGAAGAAGGAAAGAAGTCGAATATGCTCGAGTCGTCTGAATCCATAAAGAAAGAAAGAAAGAAGGAAGGAATGGATTCTTATATCTTATGGATCACGTGTCTCAGAAATCCTTGATCACGTGGTTTTCTATTGATTGACGTTACAAAGAGCGTGTCGAAGACGTTTGACAGTGACTAACGGATGAGTGGCCCAAACCAAGGTGGGGATGCGAAACACAAAAAACCGAGCCCGTTTCACGCTCTTCAGCTTCGCGCCTTCCTTAGCGCCGCAGAGGATGTCGAGGCGGACTCCGACACCATCGAGGACCTCTTGGACGGCCTTAGCGAGGACGTTTGCACAGAGATGACCGACTTTGACAGTGATTCGGAAGCCTCGGACACAGAGGACCTTTCTCTCCTTGTACAGGAACAATCCACTCCTTCTACGGTAGTTGGCACCGCAAGCCCTGTGGACGACGATCTCGACACTGCCGAGATCCGCGCATTGGAAGAGGAAGGTGGGTAAAGGCAATGATTTCTGAACGGGGTTACTCTCCGTTGTTACACTCGGTGGCGCGTCGTGTAATACTCATGGGTGCACACAGCTTTGCAGGCCTGGACCAAGGACGAAATCCGGAAAATGATGCATCATCTCAAGGAGCGCGGTATGTCATTCATAAAGCAAGGTTTGAGACCCATGACTCACCGTTACCAGGAATGAGCTCTTTCATTCGGGAATATGTCATGGCTCAAAACATATCTATTGTTAAACTGTTGTTTGCATTCGGTATCAGTTTGGTATGTTGTATCATTCTTCTTTTCTTCGTACTCGAACACCATGTAGTGTCCAGAACTCAGAAATAAGCGTCATAAGACACTGCTATATTTCCTTAGGGTGGCGATGTCAAGAGAGTAAGTTACTTGTCGATGTGTCGGTAAACGTCCTGGACTCAGGTCGACCGGCTAGACTGCATCTAAGAGAGAAGCTTCCGCAATACAATACCATTTCAGATGCGATTTCTCTTATAATCCGTTCAAGACGTATCATGGTGTTGAGTGGTGCAGGCATTAGTGCGCCACCATCCCCTCAAACAGCGCGTATGTCTCTGATAATCAACAGGCGTCTCTTGTGGTATTCCAGACTTTAGGTCCCGCAATGGCCTTTATGCGACGCTGAAGCAAAAGGGCGAATATGACCTAGATGACCCTCAGCAAATGTTCGTCATCTACTCTCCGTGGTTAAGCCAATCTCTAACTTTACTCAGGTTCGATATACACTATTTCAAAGATAATCCCAAAGGTGGATTTTCAGTTGGTTCCTCGAGTCGTTCTAACCATTTTTCTCACTATAACGTCCCCTTGGACCAGTATTCTAGTAAGTGCATGTTTTCGATCGAATACCCAAGGATGTTATTAATGTCTTTCTCAAGCTCTTTTGCAAGGTACGACCCGAGTGCCGTGTGCAATCAAATCCTGACAAATGTTGTCAAAGTCAAATATATCCTTCTAATTTTATACCATCCCCTTGCCATCGATTCATCAAACTCCTCGAAGAAAAAAACAAGGTATTGTGTTCTTCAACCGTCAAGTGTGATCCTAAACAAATTATGCTCTTGGATTATCCTAGCTCCTTCGTGTAAGCACTATTCAATCTAGTTTATTCTAGACGTCCGATGACCGATCGAACTGCACGCAGAACTACACGCAAAATATCGACACACTGGAATCTATCGCAGGCATCACACGTGTCTTGCAGTGTCACGGCTCATTCAAGACTGCTTCATGTCTTCAATGTCGAATCAAGGTACCAGGCAAAGAAATCGAACGGGAGATTCTCAATCAGCGTGTGCCCTACTGCAAAGCATGCTTGGAAGTGCACAAGGCTGCGGCAGCCCGAAAGTCAAAACCTACAAGGAAGAAGGGCAAAAAGAGGAACGAATGGGACGACGATAGCGATGAGAGCGATGATCTACCCGTGGGCGTGATGAAGGTATCATTCCGATGTGCTGTCGTTGGAGAGACATTGTGATTTCCTTCTGTCTGATAGCCCGACATCACGTTCTTTGGGGAGAAACTTACGGACGACTTTGACAACGCGCTATTGGATGACCGGGACAAGGTGGATCTCTTATTAGTCATTGGCACGTCTCTTAAGGTTTCCCCTGTATCTGAGATTCTGTGTGCGTCGGACCGTTTTGGGCCCTTCCTGTCTGCTGACATTGTCCCGCATGGCACAGCACATTTACCACATTCTGTACCACAGGTTAGTGAGCAGCCGAACGAGTCAGCACACGCCCATCTCACTTCCCGTTAGATCCTCGTCAACAAAACGCCAGTAAGGCACATCAACCCTGATGTACGTTGCAACAGTTCCTCGGTTTCCTCATAGAATCCATACCGAGTAATCATATTTCAGATTGTCCTTCTCGGTGATGCAGATGAGATCGTGCACCACTTGTGCGAGCGTCTACAATGGGATCTACCGAATCCCCCGAATCCCAATGGTGAACTACAAGTGCCTCCGCCTCAGACAAACGGAAAGAGAAGATCTACCGAAATGATGGGGTTACTTGAGCCCAAGAGGGTCCTAGGAAGGTAAGGTAGCATTGTGCCAGCAACTCTGATGACTTGCTGACACAGAAATAGCCATGTCTGGCTGTTCAGTGGCGCGGAGGGTGGCAAATGGGTGGAGGATATAAAGGAGAGATACAAAAGTGGCACGAGCGGGGCTTCCGGCGAGTCAAAGAGCCATTCAGAGCGTGCAACCAAGAAAGCGAGAGTCAGTTGACACTAGCTGATGAACGTGATGGACATTGCTGTATATCTCAGACGATCTTCCCGGACACTATCCACCCATGAGTCAAAGAAAAGAGGTACAGTTCGCACTATATGTTGGAAGGTAAGATGGTATTATCGTCCCTGGCCCTCGAAGAGAACCTCCCCGTTTCCCTGCACGGGTATAGTAATCTTTGCTAGTGAGCTCCGGCTCTGTTTTGCGGAATGCCGTTCGTTTCTCGGCGGCGCAGTAGGAAAGCTAGGTGAATGTGAAGATGTGCCATTGGGATGATGTGGTTCCAAGGAGGACATGTAAAACTCTTCGTTGTCGTCTTCCTCCTCCATGAACGCCGGGTCATAGCCTGCAGGCACCGCGTAACGCGGGCGCCAATTCCGAATCGAGTTAAAGGTGCCCTGGCGTAGATGAGTCGCATACGAGTACAGAAGGAGCGCAAAGTATATCTAGCACACGAGCGATAGACTATGTCAACGACTCAACGCTATCAAGCTAGCAGAGAGGTCAAAATGCGCCTCACCTTTGCAAACCATGACAGGACGATCACCGCGGCAGCAACACCCTTCTCTTCGTGCCACAAAAGTGTGGCCGCTAGAGCCAGCTGCGCGTCGGACATCGTATGATTGACCCCTGCGCCTTGTCGAATCGCCTCTTGCGCAGCCGAATTAACTACCCGTCGGCCGTCGTGTGGCGTATATGCCCACCACACAACGGCAAAAAAGAGCGTCCAAGCCGTTGAAAACATGTGATCGACGAAAAAGAAGTGCGCAAAATAGAGCGTTTGCTTGGCATTTTCCTTTTCAGACATGGACAGAGGTATTTAAATCACACGAGGACGGGTCGGAAAGGACAGACTGACCTCCTTGATTGCGTTGAGTCCCCATCCGAGTGCGACCAATCCAAGGAGGGAGTACAGGTATAGGCTGAGCTGCGCAAACGAGCCACCTGCTCCCGTCAGCACTGAAATGAGACCGTAAACGCCCGCTGCCTTGTTAAAGAGCTAAAACAAGCTTTCGGTACCTGTGCCCGAACAGAGTGCTACTACTCACTGCAAAGAGGAGGGCGATGATGACGCCGGTCTTGAGGTCTAGGATGCAGAGAAAAGTGGAGATGGGCCAGAGCCGCCATTCAGGACGAAGAATAAGTTTCATATGCAGTCATGTACCAAAGGAATGAACGTTGTAGAAGAGAAGCAGAGAGATGGTGACTAAGCAAATCATA